>JAVJIF010005010.1:0-197409 GCA_038442645.1 Agave tequilana | reverse complement strand
CCCGGCTTTTGGCAATTGAAGCATATGATCTTTCTCTCTTCTTTGCCTCCTTCATCTCCTCCTTCCTTGGAACTTTGCCTTGTTGTAACATCCTCCGGACATTTTTGACTAGAAGTGAGAGCTCCTCGTCATCTTCTTCTTCGTCATCTTCGTCGGAGTAAGTAGCATGACTTTTGAAGGCAATAGTCTTCTTCTTGGAGGGTGCCATGTCCTCCCTTGCCTTCCTCTCCATCTCATGGGTTTTTAAATTCCCAATGAGTCCGATGAGCTCAATCTCATCTTTATCATTGAGTTCCTTCAATTTTGTAGCTTTCACTTCCCATGATGGAGGAAGAGCCCGGATGATCTTTCTCACCTTTGGTCGTTGTTGATGTCTTCACCTAGAGAAGAAAGCCCATTAGTAATCTTAGTAAATTTAGTAACCATATCATCTATGGTTTCATGTTCTTGCATGCTAAAATTTTCATATTTGGGCACCGAAGAAGGTCTATCTTGGCCCTCTTCACCTTGTGATGTTCCCTCATGTGTTACTAGCAAATGGGTCCAAATCTCATAGGCGGATTTGCAATGGATGACTCTAGCTGTCATCAATCATTGAGGGCTGAAGGAGTGCATAATGAGCCCTAGCATTGGCATCAAACTCCTTGGTCTCATTTCGGGACCAAGTAGATTCATCACCATCGGGGGTACTAAATTGTTTAGTCACGGCCTTTGCAACTCGGCTACCTAGAGATTGCAAGAAAACGGTCATCTTAACCTTCCATATGGGAAAGTTAAGTCCATCAAACTTAGGGGGTGTCTTAATACCATCGGCCATGTTTACTATGGAAAATGAATGAAATGATTAGCAATATGAGGATCTCTCTAAGGTTGTTAAGCCAAATCCTAGAGTCCAAGCTCTGATACCAATTGAAATACACCTAGAGGGGGAGTGAATAGGTGTAATTGCTAATCTAATGATCTTTTTAAACTTATGAAATGAGTGATGCAACAATCTCTCAAAAACACGACTAAGAAGAGCCGAATACCCCTTGCGAGGTTCTGAACTCCTTCCTCCCAATTCCCTTAAATGGGTTAGAGGTGCGCCAATGCAACCGTGTTGTATTGAGGGTGTGTGATTGATCAATTCCAAGTATGATGATGAAAATGAAAGGCTCACAATGTAACACAACAAGTATAGCAACACAAGATTCCACAAATAGAGGGTTAGTTACTCAAGCAAATAATTCAAGGCAATATAAAACAAGAGAAATTGAAAGCAAGAAGAACGCAAAGGCAATCGCAAACAAGGATGATTGTTTCGAGGTTCGAGCCCGTTGCTCTAGTCCCCGCCTTCACCTCCGTGAAGGGTTTCCACTATCCCCTTAGGATCCCGTACAAGTTAGGCCTCCAAAGACCTCAAGCCCGTAGCTTCACCTTACAAAGAAACTCCACCGAGGAGCTTGTCTCCACAAGAACAAGGATTACAAATAGTGATCTTTAACTAGACCACAACACTCTTTTACAAAACACTCTCACTCTTTTACAACTTCACTTATAGAAAGAATATGAAATTTTGGCTCTATGAAGTGTGGTGAGAAAAGCTTCAGTTGTAGAGTGATATTAGAGATCAAACAAAAACTGAAAAACAATTTGAAAGAATGGAAATGAAAGCTTTAAACTATTTTCTCTTTTCTTGAAAAACAATGAAAACTTGTATTTTTCTTGGTAAATAACTAAGGCCTATTCCCCACTATTTATAGGGAGAGAATAGGTTAAAAACTCTGATTTTTCCAGCTAATTTGATCAGAAAAAAGAGTCCCAACAACTCCTAAAAACTCTGTAAAAGAGAAAACCAAAAACAGTTTTTCAGAAATTCCAAAAGAAGAAAGAGCCGTTATGGCTTGTTGCAGGCCTACCGGTCGACTGCCGGTCGACCGGGTCCCTGCTGGCAAAAGAGCCGTGGGGGGCTCCGGTCGACTGCAGTCGACCGATCTCAATTAGGAAACACAGTTTCCTTCTATCGGTCGACCTGACCCAGTCGACCGAAAAGATACAGAGAGCAAACAACTCTTTTCGGTCGACCGGTCTGTTGGTCGGTCGACCGACAGACATGCACAACCTGTGCATGTCCGGACACAGCAGCCGGTCGACTGCCGGTCGACCGGTCTGCCTGAAACAGGATTCTGGGCAGATTTTTGAGTTAGAAAAATTTGTAAAAAATCTTTTAAAAACTCTGGAACTAAGTGTTATGCTGAACTTTGTTTATATACATGTTTTAAACACGTTTTGAAGATATAAAGCTTTGAGTACATGTATGTATAAACCAAGGCATAAACTTAGAAATAAACATTTTCAAAAACAAAGGAAACATACAAAACAAATGTGTGTGCAATCCTAGAGCCAAATTCAACATATTCAATCTTTAACAAACTAAACTTACAAACTTCTAGGTCTTCAAGACTTCAAGATGGGCTATCTTCACTTGATCTTCAATATTGTACTTTGAGCCCAATTTGACTTGTCTTGAGTCCAATGTACCTTCCTTTAGGGAAGAATTCATCTCTTTAATATATAAACCTGAAACACACTTAAACAACAATTTATATTAGTACAAATAACTAATATGTTTTGTAATCATCAAAATACACTAAACATGGGTTGATTGTAACCTTGGGCCAACAGGATGATCGTCCTTACTCTTTGGTCGTTGTCAATAGCATCACCTAGAGAAGAAAGTTCATTAGTAATCTTGGTAAATCTTGTAACCATATCATCTATGGTTTCATTTTCTTGCATGCAAAAATTCTCATATTGACTGAAGAAGGTCTATTTTAGCCCTCTTCACTTGTGAAGTCCCCTCATGTGTTACAAGCAAGTGTGTCCAAATTTCAAATGCAGATTTGCAATGAATTACTCTAGCAATATCATCATCATTAAGTGCTTGGAGTAATGCATAGTGTTCCCTAGAGTTAGCATCAAATTCTTTGGTCTCAATTTCGGATCAAGTGGACTCATCACGGTAGGTGCACTAAATGGTTTGGTCACGGCCTTTGCAACCTGGCTTCCTAGGGATTGCAAGAAAACGGTCATCTTAACCTTCCATATGGGAAAGTTAAGGCCATCAAAACTTGGGGGGGTCTTAATTCCATCGGCCATTTTTACTAAGTGAATGAGTATGAAATGAATGTGGTGATTAGCAAATAAAGGATCTCTCTAAGGTTGTTAAGCCAAGAGCCTAGAGACCTATGCTCTGATACCAATTGAAAACACCTAGAGGGGGGTGAATAGGTGTAAATGCTAATCTAACAATCTTTTTAAAACAAGTATGAATGAATGATGCAACGATCACTCAAAACAAGACTAAGAGCCGAATACCCGGTGAAGGGCTCTGAACTCCTTCTCGTGATTCCTCTAGATATGAGTTTGAGGTGCGTATTGCAATCTTGTTGTATGAGTAATGATCGATAATGTAGCAAGAAATAAATTTGAAGCAAAAATGAAATGCACACAAGGTATATCACAAGGTATGAAAGATAGCAATATCACAAGCAAGAAAGTAAGAGCAATAGAGAGCAAAGAGAAAATCAATCGCAAACACAAAGTATTTGTTTCGAGGTTCAAGCCACCGCTCTACTCCCCGCCTTCACCTCCGTGAAGGGTTTCCACTATCCACCGAGGACTTTACAAGGTCTATCGAAAACCGGAGTACCGAACTCCACCACTTACAAAGCTCTACCGAAGAGGTATCTCAACAAGAACAAGAAGAAGGAACAAGTAGCCAAGTGATCACCAAAAGGATCACAAACTTCTTACAAACTTTCTCTTTGCAACTTCCTTATAGAATGAGGATGGGATTTTTGGCTCTAGAAGTGTAGTGAGAAAACAAACTCAGTTGTAAATGAAACTTGCTTGAGAACACAACTGAAAAACAATAGTCAAGAATGCAAGAGAGAATTGAGAGCTTTGAAACTTTTTTTCTTTGAAAACTTGTAAACTAGGGATTTTCTTGGTATTTTTGCAAGAGACCTATCTCCTCTATTTATAGGGAGATGAAGGGATTAAAACTCATTTAATTTAAGCTTATTTGATCAGAAAATAATCCACAATACTCAGAAAAAGTCTGCCACAAAAAAAGTGTAAAAACAGATTTCAGATCTTCACCAAAGAGGAAAGAGCCGTTGGCAGCTGGCAGGCTTGGCGGTCGACCGGCCCGGTCGGCCGTCCGCCCTGCTGGCATATAGCCGTTGAGCTCGGGTCGACCGACCGGTCGACCGGCATAAAGAAGGAAACACAGTTTGGTATAGGCGGTCGACCGGGTGCCGACCAACAAAAAAACAGAGAGCAGAAGTTTTCGGTCGGTCGACCGATCGGACCGACCGACAGACGTGCACGAGCGTGCACGTCCAGGACACAGGATCCGGTCGACCGGTCCGGTCGGCCGGTCCAGCCTGACACAGAAAAACTGAGAGGAAATTTGGACTAGGAAAAATAAAATATTTTGTAAGTATATGTAGCTAAGTGTCATGCTGAAAAGATAGTTATACATGGAGTAAACAAGATATAAAATTTGTAAGGATTTTTGAATCATGTATAAAAATCAAGGCATGAACTTAAAACAAGTACCAAGAACAAAAACTTGTATTTTAAAAATGGTGTGTGTGTATCCTAGAGCCAATATTCTACAACCTCAAACTTTAACAAAAAACTATATCTTACATTGGTTCTAAATGACTACAAGATCTTCAAGTGGGCTTCTCCATATGATTTTGCAAGCTTGATACTTGAGCCCGAAATGAGGTGACTTGAGTCAAAACCACCTTCCTTTAGGGAAGAATGCTCCTAGAATCATTAGAACCCTGAAACACACTTAAACATAAAACATGATTAGTACAAATAACTATATATGTTTTGTAATCATCAAAAATCAATAAAACGGGGATTGTAACCTTGGGCAAACAAGTTTATACTTCTCTTTTTAGTTTACTTTTCTTTTTCTTATTAGAAGTGTTATCCTAGATGCTAAGTGAGCACTGTCAATTCTTTCTTGTTTCAATCTCTCTTCTTTCAAGACACAGTGACTAATGAGCCTAATGAGACTCCAGTTTTCCTTTGAGCATTATAAATAATCTTGAAAAGAATTATACTATGTAAAAAATTAGATCAGAATGAAATGCAGAAGAATCTCTTCAGAGAGTTCCAACAATGTCTTTAGTTTAGAAACAAGATTGGACATTTCTATAATGTATTACCTTATGTTTTCTTTACCGTTGTAGCACATATTTATCAGCTTGTTAAGATGCGTGCAAGCCTCAACATTATCTGATTTAATAAACTGGTCAGCTACTTCAGCTGGAAAAACTCTTAGCACTAACTTTATCAGGTATAGAACCCCTAATAGCTATAAGAATAAAATATTTTATAATCAGTATATGTAATCACCTAGAGGGGGTGAATAGGTGACTAGCTAATCTAATGGACAATTAATGCGGAATTAAAACTATTAATGCAAACTAAAAACTTCTTAGCTAAACACCATGTATAACACAAGAGTATAGCCGGATTTCCCGTGAAGGGCTCTGGACTAACTCCTCAAGATTCCTCTAAATAAGAGTTGAGGTGCCATGTTGGCTCTCTTGGTTGAATATAAGTGTTAGCAAACAATCCTCAAGCATATAACAATAAACACACAATATATCAAGCATAGAAAGATAAAGACAATATTAGCATGCAAGATATAAAGACAAGTAAGAGATAGAGAGAGCAATCGCAAACACGGGAGATTTGTTTCGAGATTCGAGCACACTTGCTCTACGTCCCCGCCTTCAACACTATGAAGGATTTCCACTAAAATCGATCCCACCAGATCACTGGGTGCCGCAACGCCTACAAGCTCTCTTGGACTCTCTAGTCCCTCTCTCGTTCCCAAAGAACAACACACTGCAAGCCCACTAGCTTGTCGAGACTGCACCTCTACAATGAGCTCTCACTAGAACTCAAAAACACCGCGAACACACAAGTCCGCCTCCTTAAAGCAAAGATGTAAACTTTGGTGATCTAAACACTTTGATCACCTCAAATCCTCTCACAACAAAGATCCCTATAGGATAGGTATAGCAATGGATAGCTCAAGTGTTGTGAGAAAACTTGGATTGAATGTGGTGGTGAAAAACTCAAGAAAATCACTTTGAAAACTCTTGATAAACTCTCCTTTTGAATGGAAGTATTTGGCTCAAATACAAGTGGCGAAAACCTCTTGAAAGAGTAGGGAAAACTGGTGCAAAAATCCACTTGAAATCTTGTTGAAAACAGCCCATGATAGCCCCTTTAAATAGGCCATCAAAAACTAGCCTTTACAGCCCAGTCAGCAGTTCTGACTGCTGTCGGTCGACCGACCCGGTCGACCGCCAACAGTCAAAAATCTGACCGTTAGGCCAGCAGTCGACCGGCCCGGTCGACCGTGGCCTGGAACATAGAGCAGAACTCTCTGCCGGTCGACCGACCGGTCGACCGGGGCTTTCCAGAGAGCAGAGCTCTCTGGACGGTCGACCGACCCGGTCGACCGGCCCTCCAGCCAGAACTGGCGTGCACGTTTGTGCACGTCGGTCGACCGACTCGGTCGACTACTCCTAGCTCGGTCGACCGGCAGAAGCCAGACCAGAACATTATGGAGATTAAAAACTAGGTATTTTGACTTAAATAAAATCTCATAAAATCTCTAAAATTCTACAAAAATAAGTTCAGTATTATACTTTGATATACAAACATGTTTGAGTAAAAATCAAACCATGTTATAAACATTTTGAACTATTTTTGTAACTTAGAAATTTTGTCTCAAAACAAAAAACCGTATTTTTCAAATTGGTTTTTCTAAAACTTTTTCAAAAACAAAAATAAGATATTTTAAACACTTTAAAGCTTAGTGTGTATGGATATGATCCACTATATATACATGATGAAAATATCTATATTTTTGACATTAAGATCTAAAATAGTTTTGGTTAAACATATGTATATAAGAAATTTCAAAAATCAAAACGGTATTTTTCTAAAATGAAAAACTCTTTGTATTTTTTCAAAATAAAAACTCTTTTATGAAAAACACATCCAAATCTTGTGTGTGAGTGTATATGGTATACTTGAGGAATCCACCAACTATTCTATCCTTACATTTTATCTAAAACAAAATCTTAATAAAACAAACCTAGATACAAGTCTTCTGTTGAAGTCTTCACTTGAAGTCTTCTTCTCCTTCTTGACTTGGTCCAAACTTTGATTCAAAGAGCTAGACTCTTCTTGAGTACTTGATGTGGTCTTGATGCATAGGCTCTTGAATCAAAACCGTGTTAGCTTCAAAACTTGACTTTAAATCCTTTGTTAAAGCTAAACACCTATTAAGATCTTGATCACAAATCTGAGACTAATTAAACACAAGATCATTAGTACTATAACTACATGAGTTGATCATCATCAAAACTAGAGTAATGGACCTTTGGGCCAACAATCTCTCCCTTTTTGATGATGATAAAACGCATGGAGTTATATATGCATGGATTAAAGTAAAGCTTCAAAGAAGCTCCCCCTTAACTCATGCATAACAATAATCAATAAGATATTCAATTAAAGCTCGTAAAATAAACAAACATGTATGCAAACATAAGGAGATAAACATGCCAATCAAGCATAAAACTCATCAAATTCTTCTCACCCTTTTTGCAAAAACAAAAATATGCATAAACAAAAATTCTTCTCCCCCTTTATAAAGCAAGGAAAACATGCATATATACTAAAATACTTCTCCCCCTTTTTGTCAATCATCAACAAAGGGGTTAAAGTAAACACAAAATAATGTTCTCCCCCTTTTTGTCAAAAACAAAAATCAACAAAGGGGTGAAATCAAATCAACCAATAAAGAGATATATGTATATACATTCATGAAGAGGAAGACTCTAAGTTAACTTCCCAACATATATGCATTACATGAAGAAGAGATGACAAGCCTTAACTCACATAACGCATAATATGCAATGCATAAGAGGAGATGTGAAGCTCCCCCTACACACGTGTATCGCATAAAGAAGAGTTGTCAAGCTCCTCAATATAAGATACACTCAACATGAATCTATATGTAGAAGAGATGTTAAGCTCCCCTTGCATATAGGCAATCCATATCAAAATATTTTTAAATCACATTTTTGATAATTACTCAAAACAAAATTTGAAAACTCAAGGTAATAAAACACATTTGAGATATCTTTATAAATAAACAAAAATTTTAAGATACTAATTGTGAATAAACAATACAAATTTTGAAATCTTTTTAAATCAACAAATCAAGATATCACAAGATATAGATACCATATGAAATAGGAAATTTGTGATATCAATTGAAATTGAAAAATTGAAATTTTTTTTTACATTTTGATATCAATGAAAGAAATTATTTTGATACCAATTTAAATTAAATAGATACCAATTGAAGTTTATTGTTAATTATGATATCAATAAAAATACTTATTGAAAATAATGCATAAGCTTATTAAAATACCAATTGAGATACCAATTGAAAATCAAGATTTGAATTAAGCTTAGTATAAACATACTTTGTGCTTTAAATATGTAAATATCTTGTAAATCAAGCACAAAAACAAATCATATATATATATATATATATATATATATATATATATATATATATATATATATGAAAATGAAAATACCAATAGAAATTGATATCATATGAAATGAAGCATACATATATAGAAAACAAAATATGAGTATATACAAAAAAAAAACATCAATTGAGATACCAATTGAAAATGTGATGTAAATCAAGTATATAACTCATAATAAATCACCCTTTTTAGGCATAAGATAAAAGATTTTCAATAAGGCTTACAAGGCATACTCGCTCATCCGTCGCCCATAAAGGGATTGGTATGGGTTTTCAAAAATAGGATTTTGAAAATATTTTTTTGTGAAAACACTACCAAATGAAGAATAAATAACTAGTTAAAAGTAATTTTTGAAAAACTAGTTAAAAATCCTTCAAAATATGAAATCAAAACATTCATCTATGAAGCTTGCTAAAAAACATAAGAGTTGACACTCGAAATCTATAAGGCTCAAAATATTTCATGAAAACAATGTCATGAGTAAAACAAATAAAATGTGAGTGTACCATAACCATATGAGTAGCATTATCATGAAAGTAATCAATAAGGTTCAAGATAAACATAAATATCATTATATCAAACACATATGAAAAATAATGAAATTTATTTTTCATCTAAAAACAAACTTGTAGGTATATGTATGTTTTTATTCAAAACTAATAATATGCATACATATCCCAAACATAAAAAGAGTTCATAATATAAATTGCATGAAGGCAAATGACTCAAGGGGTATACATGCATATTTATTAGATTTGAAATAAAAATTACATATACATGAAGTAAAACATGTAAATGGGCAAAACAAGTGTAAATGAGAGAATCATCAAAGTAGGCTATACATGTGCATGTAGTGAGTACAAATGAACAATGAAGTGTAAATGTATATGAATCAAGTGTTGCTCGCTACATGTACACGTATCTACACAAGTTTTGATAAAAACTACATCTAAACAAGTATTTACCACATGAAGCATAATCATAAAAACAAATGCTAAAAATCATCAAATGAAAGCATGTAAATAAACTAGGAGTTTTAGAAATAATTATCAACACATGAACTATACTCCAAATCTCCAAAACATGGTGGTTGTCCCACCAAACCTCCTTGATAGCAGTGCATCAAATGTGTGTCCATCAAGTCCATGTGCATCCACCATCAAGGCACCATCCCTCTCACGTTTTGTGAGAGGCCGCACCTACATCAAATACAAAAGGTGGGGATTTTGGTACCCATTTTCTTTTGGGTCCTTGAGGGTTAGCATTGTAAGGAACCTAAACATTCTTATTAGCAAAATTTAAAGAATTTATTCTATCATAATAAAATCTTGCTAAATGGCCTTTGCGGCCGCAATGTGTACACTTGTACACTCTAGGATGCATATGTGTATGAGTGTGGTCATGGCGTGCAAAGTGTGCATATGCATGTTGAGGGTGATGTGCATAAACATGTGGAGCTTGTTTTTTGAAAACAAGGACTCCAATCTAGAATGGTTAAAAACACATTTGCTCAAAGTTGAGCTCAAATAATCTATTTTATTTTTCAAAAATTTAACTTCATTTTTAGTAGTAGCATGAAAAGCATGGTCAACAATCTTATTTTTTTAAGAAAATTTTTCTTTTTCTTTTTCAATAACTTTTCTTTTTAAAGAAGTGTTTTCATACAAAGCAATCTCTTTTTTTTTTCTACCAAAACATTTTATTTTTCAATGAAGTATTTCCTTCACAAAGATCATTTAATTTAGAAAGCAAGGAAATATTTTCACTTTTCAAACATTCATTTTCTTTTGAAACATTTTCAAATTTAGTTTGTAAAGAATCTTTTTCTTTTAATATGCAATCAAATTTATTTTTCATTTTCTTATTATCCTTTTTAAGCATGTCATATTTTTCTAGAAGTTGTTGACAAAAAGAAGCAAGTTCATTATAGGACATATCAACATCCTCTTCTAGCTCGGATTCGGTGTTTACCTGAAGGGGGTTATCCCCTTGGACCATGTAGCATACATTAGAATCTTCACTTTCAACATCCGAGTCGCTCCCCGCGTAGTATTGTTCTTGTTCGCCAAGGGAGATGATGGTGTTCCATACTACAAAAGCTGAGTCAAGATTAGCAACCCTACATAAATAATCATTATTTAGGGTACTCTTCAAAGTATGAATCGCTATTGAGTTAGCCTCAATATACTTGCTATTATTAACATATGAATCTTTAGTGGTTGCAAGATAAACATGAATGCCTAGGCCTTTTAGGTACATAGACATCTTAACCTTCCAAGTTTGGATGTTAAGAATGTCAAAGGTGGGAGGTGACATGAAATCCATGTGTGTGTACAATATTGTGATTAGCTATAAAATGAGGATCTTTAACTCAAGGTGGTTAGACCCAAATCAAGAGCACTTGGCTCTGATACCAATTGTAATCACCTAGAGGGGGGTGAATAAGTGACTAGCTAATCTAATGAACAATTAATGCGGAATTAAAACTATTAATGCAAACTAAAAACTTCTTAAGCTAAACACCAAGTATAACACAAGAGTGTAGCCGGATTTTCTGTGAAGGGCTCTGGACTAACTTCTCAAGATTCCTCTAAATAGAGTTGAGGTGCCGCATTGGCTCTCTTGGTTGAATACAAGTGTTAGCAAACAATCCTCAAGCATATAACAATAAACACACAATATATCAAGCATATAAAGATAAAGACAATATTAGCATGCAAGATATAAAGACAAGTAAGTGATAGAGAGAGAGCAATCACAAACACGGGAGATTTATTTTGAGGTTCGAGCACACTTGCTCTACGTCCCCGCCTTCAACACTATGAAGGATTTTCACTAAAATCGATCCCACCGAATCACTGGGTGTCGCAACACCTACAAGCTCTTTGGACTCTCTAGTCCCTCTCTTGTTCCCGCAAAAAAAACACACACCGCAAGCCCACTAGCTTGCCGAGGCCGCATCTCTACAATGAGCTCTCACTAGAACTCGAAAACACCACGAACACACAAGTCCGCCTCCTTAAAGTAAAGATGTAAACTTTGGTGATCTAAACACTTTGATCACCTCAAATCCTCTCACAACAAAGATCCCTATGGGATAGGTATAGCAATGGATAGCTCAAGTGTTTGTGAGAAAACTGGGATTGAATGTGGTGACGAAAAACTCAAGAAAATCACTTTTGAAAACTCTTGATAAACTCTCCTTTTGAATGGAAGTATTTGGCTCAAATTTAAGTGGAGAAAACCTCTTGAAATAGTAGGAAAAACTGATGCAAAAATTCACTTAAAATCTTGTTGAAAACAGCCCATGATAGCCCCTTAAATAGGCCATAAAAAACTAGCCGTTACAGCCCAGTCAGCAGTTCTGACTGCTGTCGGTCGACCGGCTCGGTCGACCGCCAACGGTCAGAAATCTGACTGTTGGGCTAGCGGTCGATCGGCCCGGTTGACCGTGGCCTAGAACAGAGAGCAAAACTCTCTGCCGGTCAACCGACCCGGTCGACTGGGACTTTCCAGAGAGCAGAGCTCTCTGGACGGTCGACCGGCCCGATCGACCGGCCCTCCAGCCAGAACTGGCGTGCACGTTTGTGCACGTCGGTCGACCGACTCGGTCGACCGACTCTTAGCTCGGTCGACCGGCCCGGTCGATCGGCAGAAGCCAAACCAGAACATTATGGAGATGAAAAAATAGGTATTTTGACTTAAATAAAATCCCATAAAATCTCTAAAATTCTACAAAAATAGGTCCAGGATTATACTTTGATATACAAACATGTTTAAATAAAAATCAAACCATGTTACAAACATTTTGAACTATTTTTGTAACTTAGAAATTTTGTCTCAAAAAAAAAATCGTATTTTTCAAATGGTTTTTCTAAAACTTTTCTAAATATAAAAATAAGATATTTTAAACACTTTTAAAGCTTAGTGTGTATGGATATAATCCACTATACATACATGATGAAATATCTATGTTTTTGACATTAAGATCTAAAATAGTTTGGTTAAACATGTGTATATAAGAAATTTCAAAAACCAAAACGGTATTTTTCCAAAATGAAAACTCATTTGTATTTTTTCAAAATAAAAACTCTTTTATAAAAACACATCCAAATCTTGTGTGTAAGTGTATATGGTATACTTAAGCAATCCACCAACTATTCTATCCTTTACATTTTATCTAAAACAAAATCTTAATAAAAACAAATCTGGACACAAGTCTTCTCTTGAAGTCTTCACTTGAAGTCTTCTTCTCCTTCTTGACTTGGTCCAAACGTTGATCCAAAGAGCTAGACTCCTCTTGAGTACTTGATGTGGTCTTGATGCATAGGCTCTTGAATCAAACCGTATTAGCTTCAAAACTTGATTTTAAATCCTTTGTTGAAGCTAAACACCTACTAAGATCTTGATCACAAATCTGAGACTAATTAAACATAAGATCATTAGTATTATAACTACATGAGTTGATCATCATCAAAACTAGAGTGATGGGCCTTTGGGCCAACAATATACACATCCTATTAGACCTCTCCCACTTATCATAATTGGTTTTTTCTTTAACAGAATTTTTGTTAGTGATAATAGAGGTGCATCAGTCCTTAAGGTGTATCTAACTCCATGAATTCAAGAATGCTCTTTTACGTAGTCTTACCACTTCTTAAAGTTTGTACCATTCAATTTAGACTACATTGTTGGCCCAGAGGCCTTCCACTCTAGTTTTGATGATGATTAACTCATGTAGTTATAGTTTACTAATAATCTTGTGATATTTAGTTTCAGATATTTAACCAAGATATTAGTAGGTGATTAGCTTCAACAAAGGTGTTTTGGAGCTTTCACATGGTGATTCAAGAGCTCGAGCATCAAGTTCATATCTAGCACTCGGATGGAGTCAAGCTCGATGGATCACATTTGGATCGAGTCAACTTGGAGACGGCGCTCTACAAGAAGACCTCGGTTTGTTTTAGAATAGTTAGTTTAGATCTATTGTTAAAGATTAGATAGTGTGGTATGCTCAAGTTCACAACACACACACTTGTTTTAAGTTTCATGTTTATTGGTTTTGGTTTTCGGTTAACCGATCTTGGTTTTCATGAATAAAATTGAATCAAAACAAGTTTACATAGTTTAATGTATATTAGATTTGATCTATATACATGTATGCTTCATATTCTTAAGAAAGCTTATTTTGATATCCTATTCATGTTTTGGGTTTTGTATTTAAACAAAACTTATTTTTGGATTTAATGTCAAAAACAAAGATATAATTCTTTACATGTATATTGGATTCTATCCATATACAATATGCTTCAAAGTTATTTAAATATAATGTTTTTGTATTTACATGTGTTTGAAAAAATCGAATTTCCATTTCAAAAATCCTAGTTTTGGAAAATACAGAATTTGTTTTTAGGCAAATTTTCCAAGTCACAAAAATGGTTCAAAATGTTTGTAACATAGTTTCATTTTTACTCAAACATGTTTGTATTTCAAAGATATAACAAGAACCTATTTTGTAGAATTTTAATGATTCTATGGGATTTATCTGACAATAATAAGACTAAGATTTTAAATTCTGAAAATCTGCTGCCAGGCTCTGGCGGTCGACCGGACCAGTGGTCGGTCGATGTGCACGTAACGTGCACAAAGGCCAAGTTGGCTTGGCCGGTCGACCGTGCGGTCGACTGACTGAAGTCACCCCACTCTCGGGTGGGGGCGGTCGACCGGACGGTCGACCGTAAGGCTTTGCCCGGTCGACCGGCCAGAGAGCAATTGCTCTCTGGATCTGGCACGGTCGACCGGGCGGTCAACCGGAGGGCTCAAGGCCTATTTTTTCACCGTTGGCCGGTCGACCGGCCGGTCGAGAAGGGCATTCTGGCCCTTTCCATCTGCCAACGGGCAGATTTTCTTGGGGGTTATAAATACCCCATTCAAGAGCTGGTTTTCAACAAGTTTTTCAAGAGTAAAATTTTAGATCTTTTCAAGTGTTTTAAGAGCAAGATTTTCAAAAGAGTTTTTGGGTTTAAAAGATCAATCTTCATTTGTTTTTAAAGTGTTTGATAATTCAAAGAAAATAGTCTTTTGGGAATTGATTTTTGGTCTAAAAATTCTACATCTATTTGGAGATTTTCCCAAGTGATTTTCTTTGTTCAAAACACTTTGTTTTCTCACACTTGAGCTTATCTACTATCCTATCTATTATGATCTTTGTTTTGTGAGAAAAGAATTGGTTTGTGGTTGAGATAGACCACCAAGTTGTAAACCTTCCATCTTTGTGATATCCCTCTAGTGAGAGGTGATTGAGTTGATATCCCTCAAGTGTGAGGTGATAGTGGAAGTGTTGTTTGGCTCCCTCTAGTGAGAGGTGGAGATTGTCTTGGAATCCCTCAAGTGTGATGTGATTAATTTGTTGTTGGCTAAGTGTCTATCCCTCTAAGTGTAGAGGGATTTGTTTTGTGCCTTGCCTCTAAGTATAGAGGTTATATTTGGTTGAGAGAGGAGTTGTGTACTCTCAATTGTAATTGCCCCAAATCCTCAGTGGAGGTTCCCTGTGTGGGAAGTCCTGTGTGGACGAGTTAGTGAAAATCCTTCTGTGTGAAGGCGGGGACGTAGAGCTGTGTGCTCGAACCTCGAAACATATCTTGGTGTTTGCGTTTGATGCACTTTCTCTAATTCTCTCTTATATTGTGCCTTGCATTGATTCATATTGTCATATCACTCTTATATGCTTGGTTGTGTGTTTGTGTGCCTCACTTGTGTTTAACCACGAGAGCTTCATATAGCACCTTAACTCTTATTCAGAGGAATCAAGAGGAGTTAGTCCAGAGCCCTTCACCGGGAATTCGGCTACACTCGTTGGTTACACTAAGTGTGTTGCAATTAGTTTTTAATTTCAGCAATATTGTTCATAGATTAGTCGTACACCTATTCACCCCCCCTCTAGGTGTACTTTCAATCGGTATCAGAGCCTACGCTCCTGATATTTGATTTAACCACCTAGGAGTGTGATCTTTGTTAGCTAATCTATTATTTGCATTTGCACACTTATATTGTTTACACACACTTATGGATTGCTTGACACCTCCCATGTTTGATGTTTTAAACATTGACATGTGAAAATTTAGGATGAGTATGTACCTAAAAACCCTAGGCTTGCATGTTTTCCTTGCCGCTACCAAGAAATCCTGTCTTGGTAATAGCAAGCATATAGATGCCAATGCACAAGCCTTTGAGGTACTTAGAAGCATGCTTAACAAAGAATATCTTATGATGATTTCTAACTGTGATTCCGCCTTTGCAGTGTGGAACACTTTGACCTCCTCTAAGCTTCAAACGCCAACCTTTGTGGAGGATGAATCTAGTGGAGAATCCGAAGAACAATGCTACATGGTCCAAGGGAATGACTCCCTTGAGGTATATTCGAAATCTCAATTAGATGATGATTGTGCTAGTTCTTCCGGCAATGATCATATTGATGCCGATGCTTTGAATGAAGAACTTTCAATTATTTGTGAAAAATTGTTAGAAAAATATAAAGCTTTGAAAAAGAAGAGTTTTGGACTTAACAAAGAAAATAAAGATTTATTTTCGAAACTTGACTTGGCTTTGCAAGAGAAGGAAGAGATTTCAAGTGAACGTGACTCACTTAAACCCCAAATTAACCTTGCCCTAAAAGAAAATGAAATTTTGAAAAATAAAAATGATTGCAATGAGGTTTTGAAGAAAAATGAGATCTTGTCTTCAAAACTTGATTTTGTTGTAAAAGAGAATGATTACTTGAAAATAAAAATTGCTTCTATTTCAAAGGAATTGGAAATTATTTCAAATAAAAATGTTTCTTTGAAAAAGGATTTAGACACACATGTTTGCCATGCTAGTGTAGCTTCATCTAGCTCACCTATTGCATGCTCCACTTTATCTTTTAGTATTAAAAATGATATAAATGTTTTGAAGAAGAGTGCTGATTGTTTGGGCTCCACTTTGAGCCATTGTGTTTTGAACCACTCACGTTTGGAATCTATGTTTCGAAAGAAACAAGTTTCATCTATGCATGCACACCATACACGACATACACATGCTTCTCACATTCACACCCATCCCACATTGTATGCTCATGTGTACACATGTACACATTGTGGACGTAAGGGCCACCTTGCTAAGTTTTGTTATGATCATATACATGATTCAAATTAGCAACTAAATTTGTTTGGGTTAGGAAAGGAGCTAACCCCCATGGACCCAAAAGAGTATGGGTACCAAAGATCACTCCTATTTTATTTGATGTAGGTGTGGGCTCTCACATGACATGAGAGTGATGGTGCTTGAGGTGGATGCGTTCCGAGCTTAAAGAGGACTATTTGGATGCATCACTTTCAAAGGGAGTTTGGTGGGACGACCACCTTGGTTTGGAGATATGGAGATGTGCCCTATCGGTTTTGGTAACAATCTCTTACTCCTCATTATGTTTACATGCTTTTCATATTGTTGATTTTTAGCATGTCATGTCTTAATGATCATTATGCCATATGCCATGTTTATTAGTCCTATGACATGCACGATTAGTATTTGAGATCACCCATGTTTAATATGGATTTATACTTTTGTGATTCTCACAATTGTTTTAGTTATTGTGTATATCATAGATCTAATGCATATTCATTTACATAATGATCATATAAGTTTTGTTTTGATTTCTATGCTTCATGTTTTGACTACATGTTTAGATGTTAGTTTTTATTAAAATTTGGATATATACTTGCACAACTAGTGAGCTACAAATAGATTATCATATGTTTGTACTTAAACGCTCATTTGTACCCATTAGATGTACTAGTATAGTCTAGTTTTGATGATTCATACATTTTGACTTTATTTCACATTTTGTACATGTTTTTCATGTTTATGTTTAACTTCATGTATATGTCTATTTTGTCTAAACTAATAGTTATACATATACATCCATGAGCCACTTGCCTTCATGCATATAGTTTTGTGGACTCGTTTATATTTAGATATGTATGTATACTCTAGTTTGTATAAGACATACATATACCTTGAAGGATTCTAGTTTTGATGATTTTCATGTTTTTAAGGAATTTCATATTGAGCTTGATTGCCTATTTTCATGATGATGTGTTTCACATAACTCTTATACACTCACTTTACTCAAAGTTTTCTCAAGATTTTGTTTTCATGAGTTTGATATGTGCCTTATAGATTTTGAGTGTTGATGATCGTGTGACTTATATATTTTTCATGAAATATATTTTTGTTTTATTCCTTACTTGAAGGATTTCGTACTAGTTTACAATTTTATCATATAACTAGTTGCGGTATTCTTCATATGGTAGAGTTTTCAAATGTGTTACAATATTTTAAACTTATTTTTGAAAACCCCTGCCCTTCCAAAGGGCAGCTGGTTGGGCGATCATGCCTTATATACTCTTAATTGAAAATCTATTTAAACATGTGCATGAATGGATGGTAGGGAATATGAGTTATACACTTGATTCTTATTATACTTTCAATTGATATCATTGGATCTTTTCAATTGGTATCATTATTGACATTCTTTTTGTATACTCATATATGTTTTTATATATGTATGCTTTCACTTCAAATAGTATCAATTTCGATTAGTATTCAATTTTTCATACATATATATGTATTTTATTTGTGCTTACTATATCTTTATATCCTTGAGCACAAATTTTGGTTATGCTAAGCTTGATTTCTTAAATGACTATTATATTTCAATTGATTATGTTTAATTGGTATCTTATACAAACTTATGCATAATTTTGTTTGGTATTTCATAAAGGGGGAGAAAATTCATATTTCACCTTTTAATTGGTTTTGTTTACCTTTGGTATTTTACTCTCACACTTTATGTTGAAAAATGATTGAAAAATAATATTAATTTTTATTGGCATCATAAGCTCCTAATGAAAATTATTTTCAATTGGTAAATGTTTCATTGTTTTCAATTGATATATGCTTCATTTTCAATATTGGTATCAAAAACATTAAATTGATATTATTCTCTATTTGGTATCTCTATTGTAAAATGAGTTTTGTTTAACCAAAAAGATTGGTTTATATTTTTCGAATTAGTATCAAAAGTGTAAAATATTTTCAATTGGTACTAATTTTTACAATTGGTATTAAGATTACCTATATGTTTAAATCTTTCAATTGATATCAAATTTTTTATGTTTTATTTACTTCAATTTAATGGTATAATATAGACATGTTTATTTAAATTTATATTAAAAATATTTGTTTTATGTACTTTCAATTAGTATGTTTTATTTATTTTCAATTGATATCATGATGCACTAAATTGATATATTTTTTCAATTTATATCTTAATATTTTGTTTTGATTTCACCCCTTGTTAATATTTTTTTCGGACAAAAAAGGGAGAACATTGTTTTATTGTTTACTTTAACCCCTTTGTTGATGATTAACAAAAAGGGGGGAGAAGTATTTGAGTTTATATGCATATTTATTGTTTATTTGTAAGATTATATCAAAATTTGTTTCATATTGGTATCAAGAGAATTTGTTTTATGTTTTGATATTTTGTTGATATTGGTATCAAGAGCATAGATATTAGTATCAAGAACATATTTTGTTATTTTATTTTATTGGTATCAAGAACATATTTTGTTGTTTTGTTTTATTGGTATCAAGAACTTTTGTTAAAATTTTTATTGTTAGTATCAAGAGCTTTTATTGATTATCTTTCAATTGGTATCAAGAGCTTTTATTGATTGGTATCAAGAGCTTTTATTGCTTTTATTGATAAAGTTTTCAATTGAAATTTTTATTAGTATCAAGAGCAATTATTTAAAGAACATGTTTATTTTAAGTTTATATTTTCAATTGGTATTTAAAAACATGTTTATTTTAAAAAGGGGAAAAAGTAATTTATTTAAAATTTTGGTATCAAGAGCATGTTTATTTCATTGTTTTATGCATATCTATGCATATTCATTTTACCATTCATTGCATATCTTATTATTTATTGTGCTATGCATGAGTTAAGGGGGAGCTTCTTTGAAGCTTAACTTTAATCCATGCATATATAACTCCATGAGTTTTGTCATCATCAAAAAGAAGAGATGTTGGCCCAGAGGCCTTCCACTCTAGTTTTGATGATGATTAACTCATATAGTTATAGTTTACTAATAATCTTGTGATATTTAGTTTCAGATATTTAACCAAGATATTAGTAGGTGATTAGCTTCAACAAAGGTGTTTTGGAGTTTTCACATGGTGATTCAAGAGCTCGAGCGTCAAGTTCATATATAGCACTCGGATGGAGTCAAGCTCGGTGGATCACGTTTGGATCGAGTCGACTTGGAGACGGCGCTCTACAAGAAGACCTCGGTTTGTTTTAGAATAGTTAGTTTAGATCTATTGTTAAAAATTAGATAGTGTGGTATGCTCAAGTTCACAACACACACACTTGTTTTAAGTTTCATGTTTATTGGTTTGGTTTTCGTTTAACCGATCTTGGTTTTCATGAATAGAATTGAATCAAAACAAGTTTACATGGTTTAATGTATATTATTAGATTTGATCTATATATATGTATGCTTCATATTCTTAAGAAAGCTTATTTTGATAACATATTCATGTATTTGGGTTTTGTATTTAAATAAAACTTATTTTTGGATTTAATGTCAAAAACAAAGATATAATTCTTTACATGTATATTGGATTCTATCCATATACAATATGCTTCAAAGTTGTTTAAATATCATATTTTTGTATTTACATGTGTTTTGAAAAAATCGGATTTCCATTTCAAAAATCCTAGTATTGGAAAATATAGAATTTGTTTTTAGGCAATTTTCCAAGTCACAAAAATGGTTCAAAATGTTTGTAACATGGTTTGATTTTTACTCAAACATGTTTGTATTTTAAAGATATAACAAGAACCTATTTTTGTAAAATTTTAAAGATTCTATGAGATTTATTTGACAATAATAAGACAAGATTTTAAGTTCTGAAAATCTGCTGCCAGGCTCTGGCGGTTGACCGGGACGGTCGACCGGACCAGTGGTCGGTCGACTGGACCGGTCAACCGATATGCACGAGACGTGCACAAAGGCCAAGTTGGCTTGGTCGGTCGACCGTGCGATCGACCGACTGAAGTCACCCCACTCTTGGGTGGGGGCGGTCGACCGGACGGTCGACCGTAAGCCTTGGCCCGGTCGACCGGGCGGTCGACCGGCCAGAGAGCAATTGCTCTCTGAATCTGGCACGGTCGACCAGGCGGTCGACCGGAGGGCTCAACGGTCGATTTTTTCACCGTTGGCCGTTCGACCGGAAGGGCATTCTGGCCCTTTCCAGCTGCCAACGGGCAGATTTTCTTGGGGGTTATAAATACCCCATTCAAGAGCTGTTTTTCAACAAGTTTTTCAAGAGAAAAATTTTAGATCTTTTCAAGTGTTTTAAGAGCAAGTTTTTCAAAAGAGTGTTTGGGTTTAAAAGATCAATCTTCATTTGCTTTTAAAGTGTTTGATAATTCAAAGAAAATAGTCTTTTGGGAATTGGTTTTTGATCTAAAAATTCTATATCTATTTGGAGATTTTTCCAAGTGATTTTCTTTATTCAAAACACTTTGTTTTCTCACACTTGAGCTTATCTACTACTATCCTATCTATTAGGATCTTTGTTTTGTGGGAAAGAATTGGTTTGTAGTTGAGATAGACCACCAAGTTGTAAACCTTCCATCTTTGTCATATCCCTCTAGTGAGAGGTGATTGAGTTGATATCCCTCAAGTGTGAGGTGATAGTGGAAGTGTTGTTTGGCTCCCTCTAGTGAGAGGTGAAGATTGTGTTGGAATCCCTCAAGTGTGAGGTGATTGATTTGTTGTTGGATAAGTGTCTATCCCTCTAAGTCTAGAGGTGATTTGTTGTGTGCCTTGCCTCAAAGTGTAGATGTTGCATTTGGTTGAGAGAGGAGTTGTGTACTCCCAATTGTAATAGCCCAAATCCTCAGTGGAGGTTCCCTGTGTGAGAAGTCCTGTGTGGACGAGTTAGTGGAAATCCTTCTGTGTGAAGGCGGGGACGTAGAGCTGTGTGCTCGAACCTCGAAACATATCTTGGTGTTTGCGTTTGATCCACTTAACTCTCTCTTTTATATTATGACTTGCATTGATTCATATTGTCATATCACTCTTATATGCTTGGTTGTGTTTGTTTGTGTACCTCACTTGTGTTTAACCACGAGAGCTTCATATAGAACCTCAACTCTTATTCAGAGGAATCAAGAGGAGTTAGTCCAGAGCCCTTCACCGGGAATTTGGCTACACTCGTTGGTTACACTAAGTGTGTTGCAATTAGTTTTTAATTTTCACATTATTGTTCATAAATTAGCCGTACACCTATTCACCCCCCTCTAGGTGTACTTTCATACATAAACTTACAATTTTTCATCAATTTAACATAAACATTATATTTAGCAAAATTGTACTATAATAGCCATAAAAATTGAATTTCAGAAAATACAGTCAGTTTAACCGATAGAGCTACCGGCTAAACTTTCAGAGCAAGTTGTGTCTCTTTATGCCAACAATTTTGTACTGGCCTAATATAGATACTCTAAAGTCTAGGTTCTATGTAAGAGAATAGCCTTCTTTTGGGCAGACTGTCCCTTTATAGGATGGTCTCAAAGTTTAAGTTATCTATATCGACATATATAATATGTAATGATCCAGCTATAATAACAACCTTCTTTTGGGCCAATTGCCACACGCATGTGCTATACAAATCTACGCATTGGATTCTTGTTCTGCCGTCAGACTAGTTGATGAGGGTAATGCAATATGAGCCTATAATGTGACAACCTTCTTTTGGGCTGATTATCATACACCAAGATTCTCCCACTTGCATTACACATATCAAGTATCTGACACCACACATAATTCAGCCGGACAATAGTCTTTTTTTAGGCTGGCTATTGTCTGCATGAACTATATACGTAATTAAATAAGCTCTTTTATAAATTCTTAAATTTTAACATGTATATATCTTTATCTGTGTGTTATCAACTGTAGTAAACATCAATATTCATCATGCTAGAAAAATATAAGCACTATAATAAATATTGATGAAGCGGAAGCATGTAAGGATACATATTACCATGGTAAATAAATACTTCAATGCCTTCTTTATGTTAAGTAATCACTGGTCATGTCTAGTGTCTGTAACATTATAGTGCTTGTTAAGAGCTTCAAAAAAGCTGTTTACATGCTAAAAACAAAACTTGAATGAGCTCGTAATGGCTAATTGAAGTTTCTATTGACAAAACAGATTTGTAATGCTTATCTGATCTAGATCAGACCCGACCTGCAAAGTTATAAATGTTGAGTCTCTTCTTAATGGGTCGGGTTTAAATAAACTGGATAAGAACCAAAAAATTAACTTGAGATTGATTCGGATTACTTTCTTATTGGATCAAAGTCCTAATCCTAATCCTAATCAAACCCAATAATCATTGATATGAGATTAATTAGGAATAGATTAATTTTAATTTCTTTATTAGATTTAAATTTTGTATCTATATCAAAAAAAATCCTAATCCTAATCAATCTTACAATCCCAAATCAAGAAATTCTAACTTTATCAAATATGTGTTTTGCCTGTTTTGACCACCGCCGGCCCATGGAGGATGGCGCCTCGTGCCGGCGTGTTGCATGCATGCGACATGCTGGTGCGCGTGCATGCCTTTATGCATGCATGCATGCTTGCATGGGTGTGTGTGCATGCATGCCTTTGTGCGCGCATGCTTGCGGGCCTTGCCGTGTGTAGCCTCTTGGCTGCGCAACACTTATATTTTTTTTTTCAAATTTCATAATTTTTTTCCTAAAATAATAACATATAGAAAATATATTCCATAAAAAATATATACATGTTAAATTAAATAAAATCATCTCTTTAATCTTTTAATTCAATATATGAGACAAAAATATTTATTGAATCAAAAGGAAGTATTTATTCATAATATTTATTGATCGAGATCAAGAATTTACTTTATATCCGATGATCGGATAAAGAGGAGGCTTTGATACCAATTGTTGGATCTAATAATTATTTCATATAAGATCTCATACATTAATGGTCTTTTTATCAAGATCAAAAGGAAGGAAGGTTAAGGCATATCTGATTCCATCATGAAAGGTCTGCCAAAAATTGCACGATCTCAAGGACATCGGAGTTAAGGGAGGGGATTCTTCTCTCCAGCCACCAAGTTCTCTTCTTGATCCTTAGAGGAGATGAGAGGCATCCAAGAGAAAGATTAAGTCATAGCGATGGTCGGGGAAAGGGAATCCTACTCATGATATATATAGCATCAAGGAATCCTAATTCAACTCATCATAGATCTAGACCTTAATTGATAACATGAGTTCCAAACGTGTAAATGAGTCCCGCATTTTAATTTAAAAACACACATGACTAAGTATAATTGAAACGTGTCTAAACTCAAACCATTAGACTTGATTAATTTGTTATTGGGTCTAACAACATAGGCTTATTGTAGCACCCCGTTCCCGGGATACGTACCCAGATGCGTGTCCCAAATTTTTTCGATCATATTGCTCAATTTTCTTTCAGTATTTGCTTTTAAGTTGTGATTGCTTATATTATTGTGTATCGGATCTGGATTCTCAGACTTAGAGTAAGCCCTGACCCGGACCGGGAACCTGATACCAGCCTGTAGCTCGATTTGACCTTTTTGGTAGTCCAATTTGACCGATTTCAGTTTCAGACACTGTTTTCTAATATTTTAGATTTTTTATGATTTTCTAAAAATTTTCAGAATTTTTCTGCAAAATCTCCAAAACCGGTGTCGGTTGGCATCGCTGACTGATTCCGAATTTTACTTTTCAAATGGGATTGAATTTTCAAAAACGGCTTTCATGTTACTCTTTAAAATTTCATTTTATAGCTAAATACATTTTTTGAGATTTTTCTAAATTTTTCAAAATTTCACCGATTCTAGTGTCGGCCGGTATCGCCGGAAGATTCCAGAATATTTAATTTGAAAATTACATCAAATTTCTCGAATCTGATTTCATCGAGTATATTAAAATAATATTTCTATTTTGAAAATTTTTCGGAACATTTCTAAAACTGTCAAATTTTCGCCTTATTAAAATAATAATATTAATTACCGGTCGTATCTTTTTGTACTTTTTCCTTCTCTATTCCTCTACCTTGTACTTTCAGAAATTATAATAAATAATTTATCTAATAATAAAAATTTTAAACTAATTTTATTTCTTTTCCTTATTTTTTTCCTTTTTCTTTAATTTTCTTTCTTTTTTTTTCTTTTCTTTCTCCCCCCTTTGACTTCCCCCCCATACCCTGGTTCCTGCTCCACAGTCGCAGCAGCTGCATCAAAGGCATGATGGGCTGCTGCTGCAGCCCATCCTCCCCCCTCCATCCCCCTTCATCATCACAAATCCTCTCCTCTTCTCTATTAAAAACACTTCCCCTTTCCTTCTCCTTCTCATTCTTCCAATTCAAAATCTAAACTCCATTCAACTATACTAAACCCACCTCCAAATCCACCGTCACCTCCACCATCACCACCGCCGCCGCCGGTCGCCCTAGGCCGGCCACCCACTCCCCCACAACCCCTCTCCACTCCACCACCTTCTTCAACCTTCATCAACCACCAACCACCACTAATTTCAAAAAAACCCACCTCCCATCACCTCCCTTCCTCCTCCAAAATTCACCACCATCTCGACCAATTCCACCACTCCAACTACCCTATCATCATCTCCTCCTCCTCCTCTAACTCCCTAACACCACCAATCATCACCACCACCACCACAACCACCACCACCACCTCCACCAACAACAACCCAAACAACTCCACCATCACTCCATCCTCCCTCCCCTAGGGCGCGCGTGCCGCCCCAGGGCCGCCGGCGGCCGGCTGGCCACCCTCCCCTCCTTTTTCTTTTTCCTTTCTTTCTTTCTTTCTTCTTTCCATTCTTTCTTTCTTTCTTTTCATTTCTTTTCCCTAAATAAAACTCACTTTTCCTACATTCCTTAAATACCCCCATCTCATTCTAAATTACTACCCTATATTTACAACCATACCCCTCCCATTTTTCATTCCTATTTCTTTCTAAAAATACCCTATTTTCTCTCTTTTTCTCTCTTTCTCTCTCCTTCCTACAACTTTTTCTTTCCTCTCTCACTCCCTCTCCAATATTTATATATATATTTATATTCATATATTTTAATATATAACTATGGGCTAGTGGATTGCTTGACGGATCACCGATTTCCCAGATTTTTAACCGATATTTCACCTTAGTTTCAGGCGAGTGCTTTTTAATACACTTAAAATAAACGCTCTTGTATTTATAACATGAAATTGATATGTGGATATTTTAGCATGCCTAGCACTTGCTACCGTAGTTTTAGTACATGATACCATGTATGCGAGTTAATATATGTTGTTGTACACGGTATTTACACCGGCACTCAATATTTACACCGACACTTAGCATGTTACACTTGATATATAATTTATGATTCCGGCACTCGGTATTTACACTGGTACTCGGTATTGCACCAGCACTTGATATTTAGACACCGGTATTTGATATATGTCATACTTGACACCTGCTCCTGATACCCGGTATATGACATGCTTTCATGTGGTACAAGTACATTGACTTGACATTGTGACCCTTGACCGGACACTACCACCCCTGATACCTGTATTATATGATATATTCATGACTATCACTTTTACGGGGACTTGGCATGATTATTATATTATTACCAGATATTTAGTACTCCTGTACTCCTGTACTCCTGTATACTTGAAACCCTGAAATAGGGAGGCTCTTGACATTACTCTTGATATTATACTCCTGTTGACCCTCGTAATAGGATAACCATGGATATTGGACTTTTGTGAATACCCTATGGACTTTATTATTTGACACTCTGTTATATTTAAACAACTTTCACCGGGATGGGGAAATTGATGGGTATCGAGATATAGCTTCTGTGTTTATGGTGGCCATACATATGTTGTACAACTATTCCTTGGATTCGACCTGGAGGCCACCAGGCGTTTCCGAGGGGTGTACTGGCACCCTTACCCCCTTACCTGCCTGCTGGGTGTGCTATAATCCCCTGGGTATATCCTGTGGGGAACGGTGATACTCTATTCCTGTTCGGGCGTATACTAAGACCTTCGGGCATATAGTAAGTCCCGGTGCCTAGCGGTACGTTCCGGCTCAATACCGGATACTCCTGGACCGTTGTCCCGGGCATGCACGGGACCCATTCTAAACATGGTTCGTTATTCCCCATCAATTTTCAATAACCAACCTCGCTAGACTTGTATGCGGAAGTATATGGCACCGGTCATATACCGAAACATACAAATTGAACGAGTCTTAATAATAACTTGATAATGACTTCATGTATATAAATTTTAGTGTCATTTCCATACTTGCTATTTATTGTAGTTACTCCATGCTTGCTAATTTGATTACATGACATTTGACCTGCTACACTTGCTTTTATTTCATGCCACATAAATTCTAATGTTATTTTCATATTTCACTATTTATTGTGGTCATTCCATGCTTATTGATTTGGGTATATTATACTTAACATGATGCACTTGCTATTATTTGTACTTATCATTTGGGTTCTTCTTGCACTCGCTGGGTTGCCCACTAACAACCCTGAATTTGCATGTCCAGATTTAGCAGCTTGGACCGAGGTGGACCCTTCAGCTGAGGACCAGACCTACTTTGAGGAGCAGGCAGATCAGCCGTAGTTCCTTACCGTCTTCCCCGCTCGCGAGATTCCATCTTCCAGCTCGTGAGTCTTTATCTTTTGTATCCTGTACCGTTTACTTTTGTACTACCTGGTGATGTAATATTTATGTAATATTATATCACAATCTGTGATGACTAAGAACTTATACTATTTGTGTTGGAATGTATAACACCACGTATTTTCGCACTCTGATCCCTGTATTGTGTTGTATTGATGCTTAGCCTACATACGTAATGGTACCATCGCCCTGCGTATGTACGTCGCTCCCTGTACCCGCCGGATCGGGGCGCCACAGGTTGGTATCAGAGCCTAGGCTCTCACACCTTCAATACAGCCAGTCTGCAAATTAATATTGGGTTACTTTGCGACTGAGTCACACGATTCTTTGTTATACATTCCAATTATAAGTACAAAGTTATCTATTCTTTCCTTGAAATCCATCCCTTGATTTCTGAAATCTCATACAGTTCCTTATTTCATCACCTTTTCAGTCAGCTTGAATATGGAGAGACGGGGGACGCGTAACGGTCCCGGCACTTCCCGTGAAGGTCTGTACGGGGAGAGCGACATGATGAGGATACTCCAGGGAATGATGACTAGCCAACAGCAGCAGACAGAGCTCCTGCACAAGGATTGCTGACTGTACCCCGGGAGCAGAGGCCGGGTATTATATCGGATTTCAGGAGATTACAGCCGGCAGAATTTTCAGGTAAGGAGAAGCCTCTGGATGCAGAGCAGTGGTTGATCGACATGACCGATCTTCTGAATGCGATCAGAATTCCTGGGGAGAACTAGGTGGAAGTGGCCAAGATCCAGCTGAAAGATGTGGCGAGGACTTGGTGGCTAGCCGAGGAGGCGAGGCTGGAGAAGCCTATCTCTTGAGACCAGTTCTCAAAGGGCTTCTATGAGAGGTTTTTCCCTGCAACAGCTCAGAAGGAGATGGAGGAGCAGTTTATCAAGCTGCAGCAGTGGAATCAATCGGTGGATGAGTATGCTGCTGAATTCCTGAGACTTAGTCAGTTTGCACCGTATATGGTAACCGACGAGGAGAAGAGGGCTAGCAGGTTTCAACAAGGATTGAGGGTGGATATCCAGATGTTGCTTATACCCCACCAACTGAAGACATACTCTCAAGTTCTTTCTATAGCTCGTGATGTGGAGCAGGGATTGGAGAAGAAGAGGAGAGTTGAGCTGCAACACAAGCCTATGAAGTGCCAATTCCAGCAGGTGCACAGAGGGAATCCAGTCAGATCTTTTGGTGCCCCAGTAGCCAAGCGGCCTCTTCATCCTCCTTCGCAGCAGCTTGTGTGTGGATACTACCAGAAGCCTGGGCACAATCAGCGGAACTGCCGTATGGCCAATGGACTGTGTTTGGCATGCGGATCCGGCAACCACTCAGTAGGAGAGTGTCCATTCAAGAAGACCTGGAATGCAGCTCCAGCACCACCAGCACTTCCAGCACGAGTGGCACCACCAGCACTTCCATCTCGAGTAGCTCCCCCAGCATTTTGGCACCACCGATGAGGAGGAATCCAGGACCAGTAGGGCAGAGGAGCTCCACTTCCTTCCCAGCGTCGGACTCTGGGTCAGGCTCAGAGGGGACCCAGGACTAGAGTAGGCCGTGGGAGAGACCAGGCCTACAACTTGACAGCAGAGGAAGCTGAGGCATCTGGAGAAGTAGTGGCAGGTACAATTTTGGTCCACTCAGTTTCAGTCTTATCACTCTTTGACTCCGGTGCATCACATTGCATCATATCCAGTAGATTTACTGCTTTGCATTCTATGCCCCTAATATGTATGGGTGACCAGTGGGAAATTAGTACGGGGAATGGGGTAGTCATTACTAACAAGATTTGCAAGGCGTGCACTGTGGAGTTATGTGGTAGGAAGTTAGAAGCCGACATGTTCGTACTGGACACTGGAGGGTACGATGTGATCCTAGGCATGACTTGGCTCAACAAGTATCATGCGGTGATCGACTGTTGTAACAAAAAGGTGATCTTCAGGATTCCACACCAACTGGAGTTTCAGTTCTTTGGAGAACGCAAGTCCCTCCGGAAGGAAGATCAACTGGATTGTGCCACTACAGAAGATAAGAAGAAGACGGTGTCAGTGTGGAATGAATTCCTGAATGTATTTGAGGAGATATCAGGACTTCCACCTGATAGAGTTGTGGAGTTCTCTATTGACCTTATTCCAGGAGCGACTCCCATCTCTAAAGCACCGTACCGGATGGCACCAACTGAATTGGCTATATTGAAGGAGCAGCAGCTGGAGTATTCGAGCAAGGGTCTAATTAGGCCAAGTACTTCATCTTAGGGAGCACCAGTGTTGTTGACAAATAAGAAGGATGGTGGCAAGAGATTGTGCATTGATTACAGAGAACTGAACAAAGTCACCATCAAGAACAAGTACCCTTTGCCGAGGATTGATGATCTCTTTGATCAACTTCATGGGGCCCAAGTGTTCTCGAAGTTAGATCTACAGTCGGGGTACCATCAGTTGAATGTGAAGAAGGAAGATACCAGAAGACGGCATTTAGGACTCGCTATGGTCATTATGAGTTCTTAGTTATGCCCTTTGGAGTTACAAATGCCCCAACAGTCTTTATGTACTTGATAAATAGAATCTTGTCACCCTATTTGGATAAGTTTGTATTGATATTTATTGATGATATTTTGGTCTATTCCAAGAATGAAGAGGAGCATGTGGAGCATCTCAGGGTTGTGCTACAGACTCTCCGACTTGAGCAGCTTCATGCCAAACTTAGCAAGTGTGGGTTCTTGCTGGAGAGTATAGCATTCTTGGGCCATGTTGTTTTTAGAGAAGGAATCTTGGTGGATCCCAGCAGATTTCAGGCGGTGAAGGATTGGCCAACTCCGAAGTCCATGACCGAGAGATCAGGAGCTTCAGCGGACTAGCTGGATATTATCGAAGATTCATGCAGGACTTCTCGAAGATTGCAGCTCCTTTGACCAAGCTTACCAGGAAGGGAGAGAAGTACATATGGACTGAGGAGTGTGTGTCTGCTTTTAAGGAGTTGAAGAACAAGTTAATTTCAGCTCCAATTTTGAAGACACCCTCAGGGACAGGAGGGATGGTTGTGTACAGTGATACTTCAGGGAAGGGTCTTGAATGCGTATTGATGCAGCATGGACATGTAGTGGCTTATGCATCCAGGCAATTAAAGCCTCATGAGAAGAACTACCCAACGCATGATCTAGAGCTGGCAGCTGTGATCTTTGCGTTGAAAATATGGAGCATTACCTGCTTGGTGACCGAGTATTGATTTACATTGATCACAAGAGCCTGAAGTATATTTTCACTCAGAAGGAGTTGAATATGAGGCAGAGACGATGGCTTGAGTTGATGGCAGATTATGATATAGATCTATAGTACCATCCTGGCAAGGTTAATGTTGTGCGGATGCCCTGAGTAGAAGACCCGAAGCCAACATGGTTATGCTGCTCACTCAGCAAGAGGAGCTACTCAAGGAGATGAGGCGACTAGATTTGATGGTGATTCAGAGGGTCAGTGGATCCGTGCAGTTGATGGCATTTCAGATCCAGCCAACACTGATGGAGGAGATCAGAGAAGTTCAGAGAGAAGATCTCAGATTGCTAAAGTTTAGAGAGCAAGTGGAAGCGGGGCTGAGGTCAGATGTTTGCATACAAAGTGATGGTGCACTCTATTTCAGGGGCAGAATTTGTGTGCCTAAGGGGTGATTAGACAGAAGATCTTAGCTGAAGCCCACAGCTCAGCTTATTCTATACACCCTGGAGGAACTAAGATGTATCAGGATCTGAAGCAACATTTCTGGTGGAATACGATGAAGAGGGAGATCGCACAATATGTGACAAAGTGTCTAGTGTGTTAGCAAGTGAAGGCTGAACACCAGAGACCAGCTGGATTACTACAGCCTTTGCCAATACCAGAATGGAAGTGGGAGCATGTTACTATGGATTTTGTCACCGCTCTACCCCGCAGTCCAAAGGGGAACAATGCAGTATGGGTAGTTGTTGACCGTCTCACTAAGTCAGCACATTTCATACCCTTTAGAGTGGGACAATCTACAGAGCTTCTGGCAGATAAGTATATGAGGGAGATTGTTCGACTGCATGGAGTTCCAGTGAGTATCGTGTCGGACAGGGACACGAGGTTCAAATCTCGCTTTTGGGAGAGCCTTCAAGAGAATCTGGGGACCTGTCTGATTTTAGCACATCTAATCATCAAGAGATAGACGGGCAGTCCGAACGGACCATTCAGATCCTAGAAGACATGTTGAGGGCTTGTATGATAGACTTCAAGGGATCGTGGGAAGACCATCTACATTTGGCAGAGTTTTCCTACAATAACAGTTATCAGGCAAGCATCAAAATGGCTCCATTTGAAGCCCTATATGGCAGGAGATGTAGATCACCATTGTGTTGGGATGAAGTTGGTGAGAGAAGGCATTTGGGATCAGATGTGATAGTACAGGCAGTGGACAAGATCAGGACCATCCAAGAGCATCTTCGTGCAGCACAGGACAGACAGAAGAGTTGGGCAGATTCTAATAGAAGACCGTTGGAGTTTCAGGCGGGAGAGCATGGTTTCTGAAGATATCTCCGACCAAGGGAGTGATCAGATTTGGTGCACGTGGGAAGCTGAGTTCGAGGCATATAGCCCCGTTCGAGATATTGGAGCGAGTAAGAGAAGTGGCCTACAGATTGGCACTACCACCATCAATGGAAGGAGTGCACAATATGTTCCATGTGTCACAGCTGAGAAGATACATCTGGGATGAGAGCTATGTGTTAGATTATTCAGAGTTGGAGTTGCAGCCGAATTTGTCACATACTGAGCAACCAGTGGCTATTATGGACAAAAGTGTCAAGACCCTGAAGAACCGGACATCCCGTTGGTGCTAGTTTCATGGAACAGACATAGTCTGAGAGAAGCAACTTGGGAGCGGGAAGACGTCATCTGTGACCGTTACCCACATCTGTTCGAGCCTTGAGTGGTAATTTTCTCATGTACTCCATCTCTTGTCTTATCAATTATTTATTTTCATGTTCAACTCCTTCCTTATAGAAATTTTGAGGACGAAATTTTTGTTAGGTGGGTAGATTGTAGCACCCTGTTCCCGGGATACGTACCCTGATGCGCGTGTCCCGAATTTTTTCAATCATATTGTTCAATTTTCTTTCAGTATTTGCTTTTAGGTATGATTTCTTATATTATTATGTATCGGCTCTGGATTCTCAGACCAAAGAAAGTCCTGACCCGGACCAGGAACCCGATACCAGATTGTAGCCCGATTTGACCTTTCTGGTAGTCCAATTTGACCGATTTCAGTTTCAGACTATTTCTAATATTTTAGATTTTTCATGATTTTCTAAAAATTTCAGAATTTTTCTGCAAAATCTCCCAAAACCGGTGTCAGTTGGCATCACTGACTGATTCCCAGATTTTTAATTTTCAAATGGGATTGAATTTTCAAAAATGACTTTCACGTTACTTCTTAGAATTTCATTTTCTACCTAAATACATTTTTTGAGATTTTTCTAAATTTATCAAAATTTCACCGATTCTGGCATTGGCCGGTATCGCCAGAAGATTCCAGAATTTTTAATTTGAAAACTACATCGAATTTCTTAAATCCGATTTCACCAGTATCTTAAAATAATATTTTTTATTTTTGAAAATTTTTTGGAACATTTCTGAAACGGTCAAATTTTCGCCTTATTAAAATAATAATATTAATTACCGGTCTTATCTTTTCGTAATTTTTCCTTCTCTATTCCTCTACCTTGTACTTCCAGAAATTATAATAAATAATTTATCTAATAATAAAATTTAAAAAAACTAATTTCTTTCATTATTATTTTTCCTTTTTCTTTAATTTTCTTTCTTTTTCTTTCTTTTCTTTCTCCCCCCTTTGACTCCCCCCATACCCTGGTTCCCTGCTCCACAGCTGCAGCAGCTGCAGCAGAGGCATGATGGGCTGCTGCTGTAGCCCATCCTTCCCCTCCATCCCCCTTCATCACCACAAATCCTCTCCCCTTCTCTATTAAAAACACTTCCCCTTTCCTTCTCCTTCTCATTCTTCCAATTCAAAATCTAAACTCCATTCAACTAAACTAAACCCACCTCCTCCAAATCCACCGTCGCCTCCACCATCACCACCGCCACCGCCGGCCGCCCTAGGCCGGCCACCCACCCCCCCACAACCCCTCTCCACTCCACTACCTTCTTCAACCTCCATCAACCACCAACCACCACCAATTTCAACAAAACCTACCTCCATCACCTCCCTTCTTCCTCCAAAATTCACCACCACCTCCACCAATTCCACCACTCCAACCACCCCATCATCATCTCCTCCTCCTCCTCTAACTCCCAACACCACCAACCATCACCACCACCACCACAACCACCACCACCACCAACCACCATCACCACCTCCACAACAACAAACCAAACAACTCCACCAAACACTCCATCCTCCATCCTCCCTCTAGGGCGTGCGCGCCGACCCCACCACCTCCGGCGGCGCGCCACCGCCCCAGGGCCGTCGGCAGCGACTGGTCGGCCGCCGGCCACCCCTCCCGTCCTTTTTCTTTTTCCTTTATTTCTTTCTTTCTTCTTTCCATTCTTTCTTTCTTTCTTTTCATTTCTTTTCCCTAAATAAAACTCACTTTTCCTACATTTCTTAAATACCCCAATCTCATTCTCAAATTACTACCCTATATTTACAACCATACCCCTCCCATTTTTCATTCCTATTTCTTTCTAAAAATACCCTATTTTCTCTCTCTCTTTCTCTTTCTCTCCTTCCTACAACTTTTTCTCTCCTCTCTCTTCCTCTCTCACTCCCTCTCCAATATTTATATATATATTTATATTTATATTTTAATATATAACTATGGGCTAGTGGATTGCTCGTATGGATCGCCGATTTCCGAATTTTTAACCGATATTTCACCCGGTTTCAGGCGAGTGCTTTTTAATACACTTAAAAATAAACGCTCTTGTATTTATAACATGAAATTGATATGTGGATATTTTAGCATGCCTAGCACTTGCTACCATAGTTTTAGTACATGATACCATGTTATGCGAATGATACCATGTTATGCGAGTTAATATATGTTGTTGTACACGGTATTTACACCGACACTCAGTATTTACACCGACACTTGGCATGTTACACTTGATATATATATGATTATGATTTCGGCACTCGGTATTTACACTGGTACTCGGTATTTGCACCGGCACTTGATATTTAGACACCGGTATTTGATATATGTCATACTTGACACCTGCTCCTGATACCCGGTATATGACATGCTTTCATGTGGTACAAGTACATTGACTTGACATTGTGACCCTTAACTGGACACTACCACCCCTGATACCTGTATTATATGACATATTCATGACTATCACTTTTACGGAGACTTGGCATGATTATTATATTATTACCAGATATTTGGTACTCCTGAACTCCTGTACTCCTGAACTCTTGTATACTTGAACTCCTGAAATAGGGAGGTTCCTGATATTACTCCTGATATTATGCTCATGTTGACCCCCAAATAGGATAACCATGGATATTGGACTTTTGTGAATACCTTGTGGATTTTATTATTTGACACTCTGTTATATTTAAACAACTTTCACCGGGATGGGGGAAATTGATGGGTATCGATATAGCTTCTGTGTTTATGGTGGCCATACATATGTTGTACAACTATTCTTATTGGATTCGACCTGGAGGCCACCAGGCGTTTTCGAGGGGTGTACTGCACCCCTACCCCCTTGCCTGCCTGCCGGGTGTGCTATAATCCCCTGGGTATATTCTGTGGGAACGGTGACACTCTATTCCTGTTCGGGCGTATACTAAGACCTTCGGGCATATAGTAAGTCCCGGTGCCTAGCGGTACGTTCCGACTCAGTGCCGGATGCTCCTGGACCATTGTCCCGGGCATGCACGGGACCCATTCTAAACATGGTTCTCGTTCCCCATCAATTTCCAATAACCAACCTCGCTAGACTTGTATGTTGAAGTATATGGCACCGGTCATATACCGAAACATACAAACTGAACGAGTCTTAATAATAACTTGATAATTGACTTCATGCTACATAAATTTTAGTGTCATTTCCATACTTGCTATTTATTGTAGTTACTCTATGCTTGCTAATTTGATTACATGACATTTGACCTGCTACACTTGCTTTTATTTCATGCCACATAAATTCTAATGTTATTTTCATATTTCACTATTTATTGTGGTCATTCCATACTTATTGATTTGGGTACATTATACTTGGCATGATGCACTTGCTATTATTTGTACTTACCATTTGGATTCTTCTTGTACTCGCTGGGTTACCCACTAACAACCATGGATTTGCATGTCCAGACTTAACAGCTTGGACCGAGGTGGACCCTTCAGCTGAGGACCAGGCCTACTTTGAGGAGCAGGTAGATCAGCCGTAGTTCCTTACCGTCTTCCCCGCTCGCGAGATTCCATCTTCCAGCTCGTGAGTCTTTATCCTTTGTATCATGTACCGTCTACTTTTGTACTACCTGGTGATGTAATATTATGTCACAATCTGTGATGACTAAGTACTTGTACTATTTTGTGTTGGAATGTATAACACCACGTATTTCCGCACTCTGATCCCTGTATTGTGTTGTATTGATGCTTAGCGTACATACGTAATGGTACCATCGCCATGCGTATGTACGTCGCAGTGGCGTCCCTGTACCCGTCGGATCGGGACGCAACACTTATAAAGACGGGTGTATAAATCCAATTAGATTTGTGTAGGCCCAAAGTAATTTAGACTCTAATCCAGGTAAGTTTAACACCCCTATTAGATTGAATTAACTCTGCTTGACTAGACTTCATTCATAGCATAATAATTTAACTTGAAACATCATTAATATCACATCACGAAAACAAATTATGTGTGTCTAGAAATCTAATTTAATGACTAACTATCCTGTTTAGTATAATAACCCTAGATGTTAAGTCGAATTATGAATACGTATTTGTTTCTTTCTTGTTGGTGAGTAAACTCTGGCAATTTTTAGAGCGTTGGTGTATTGTGTAAGTTTTTGAGAGAATTTTTGATGTAGAAAACATCTCGGGCGAATCTTAGTAGCATTAGGATTTCTTATTTTTGTTAGTTTCCTTTTCTCTTTTCTTTTTTTTTTTTCTTCTGGTTTATTTCCTAACAGATTTAAGACTCTTGTATTGTTTCATTTTTACTATATTTAAGATTTTTTTTTATTAGTTTCTTCCTATTAGATTTATGACTCTTGGTCAATCTATATAAGGGCTTTTTTGAAATTTTTTTTATAGACATCTTGAAATTTAGTAAAATAAATTTATCTCTTTTTTTTCTAAGTGACTTTCAGAGTTTTTCTACCTGATATTCCGTCCATTGTTTGTTAGTTCTAGAATGAAATCCAGCCTACACTTTTGCTTTCTATCTGTGTCATTTCTGACAATTGTACCTACAAATATGAATTATCTCTTGTTTTAGTCATGGACATAGGTCATTCTTGTCGAATCATATAAATTTATGCAATTTTTTTCTACTTTATTTTTGTTTTATTTCTAACCTTAGATTGATTCTGTGTTTGATAGGAGTCAGCTCTTCTAGCTAGTTCTGGTCTCAAAACAAATTTTAGGCTCAAGTTCCTTTATGAAAACTTTTAATATTTTTCCTCAACAAATTCTTTTTTTAACTAATACCATTAGGAACATCTAATTTAGAGAATTTTGGCACATTGCTTATTTGCACGCAATCTCTAAAGTAAAAAAAATAAGGGTTATTGTCATATCGACCCCCAACTTATTTTATATTTAACATTAACCCTGAAATCTTCATATTTTTAAATCTGCCCCTCAAAATTTATAACTTTGAATAAAATACTCTTTCCGTTAGTTTTTCTGTTTACAAAATAAAAGATGCGTGGAATATTCTTTTTTTAAATTCTAAAACTCTAAAACCAGATGTAAAGTTACCAAAATACCTCTTCTCATTTCTTCTTCATTTCAGCAGCTGCTGCATCTGCTGCTGAATTGAGTGAGTGAGAGGGAATGAAAGAAATAGGGATATTTTGTCAGATTTGACAGGCAGAATAATATTTTTATCTCTCTACCGTTACAAAATATACAACTAATGGAGAGGATTTTTGTTTTGTCCAAACTTGTAAGATTTTAGGGGACGATTAGACAATATGAAGATTTCGAGAGTTAATATAGAATATAAAAAAAAAATTTAAGGATTGACATGACAATAACCCAAAAATAAATAAATATTAATAATGCATGGTGCAAGGGCCAAAGTTTTTGCCTTCCAAAAGTAGAAGTTTGGTAGTTATAGCTGCACAGTTGACGGCCCTGTTGGCCCAAAGGCCTCCACCCTAGTTTTGATGATGATTAACTCATGGAGTTATATATGCATGGATTAAAATTAAGCTTCAAAGAAGCTCCCCCTTAACTCATGCATAACAAAATAAATGAAAGATGTGCAATGAATGTACATAAACATGTATGCATCAACATGCATAAAACATATTCTAGAAGCTCTAGTTACCAATTAAATTAATAAAACATTAACAAGAACACTAGATGCTCTAGATACCAATAAAACTTACCAATAAAACTTAATATATGTAAAAACATAAGTATGCATATATAAACTCAACCAAATCTTTCTCCCCCTTTTTGTCAATCATCAACAAAGGGGTAAACAATCAAAACAATAAATAATAATGCGGGGTAAAAATCTTTCTCCCCTTTTTAAGTCAATCAAAACAATAAAACAATGTTCTCCCCCTTTTTGTCTAAAAACAAAAACAAGGTCAATAAGGGGTGACTATAAACAACATGATATCAATAGAAAAATATGTCAATGAAGCATCTTGATATCAATTGAAAATAAATAAAGATCAATAAATGTTATATGCTATATACATTCATGAAGAGGAAGACGCTAAGTTAGCTTCCCTACACATATGCATTACATGAAGGAGGATGTGTAAGCCCTAATTCACATAACACACATTATGTAATGCATAAGAGGAGATGTGAAGCTCCCCCTACACACGTGTACCACATAAAGAAGAGATGTTAAGCTCTTCAATACAAGATACACTCATCATGAATCTATATGTAGAAGAGATGTTAAGCTTTCCTTGCATATAATCAATATAAATCAAAACTTTTGTATTTTACTTTAAACAAAAAATTTTTTGATACCAATTTACAACACAACACATCTTGATATCAAAAGATAGTATTTTTCTTTTAAGATATGATATCAATTTAAACCTTTTATTTTCTTATCATAAAGCAAGGGAGTGGAAATACAAATACAATTGAAAAATGAAAAACGGATTTTCTCCCCTTTATGAAATACCAACAAAACACATGCATAGGCTTGAAATAAGATACCAATTGAAAACTAAATCAATTGAAATAAAGTGAAGCTCAAGCGCTAGCATAAACAAAATTGTGCTAAAGATATAGAAATATAGTAGCACAAATAAAACAATATATGTGTATGAAATAGAATGAGTACCAATCACTAATAGATGATACCAATTGAAAATATACATACACAATAAACATATGAGTATACAAAAAAGATCAAATTGATACCAATTGAAAGAGTTCAATGATACCAATTGAATCAATAATAATAATCAAGTGTATATCTCATGTAATCTACCACCCATCTCATGATCAAGTTTAAAATGATTTTCATAGTAAAGCATACATGAACATGATATCCCTTCCAACCGCCCTTCAAGGGAAGGGGTTTCAAAAATAGATTTGAAAAATAGAGTACGTTTGAAAAATTCTACCAAAATAAAGAATACCGTAACTAGTTATAAATAGAAAGTTTTGTTAACTAGTACGAAATCCTTCAAGTAAGGAATACAACAAAATAGTTTTTCATAAAACACATGTAAATCACATAGCACTTAAAATACTCTAATATCCATAAAGTCCATAAAATTTTCAAAAGAGGTGAGTGCACTAGTGTTATATGAAACATGGTATCATGAAAATGTCAATAAAGCTCAATTATTCCTTAAACATGAAAACATGAAAATCATCAAAACTTATTTAATCTTCATGGCATATGTATGTCAAGTACAAATTAAAATATACATACATATCCAAAACACAACGAGTCCACATATAGATTGGACTAGATAGACAAAAATATATGCATTAAGGCACGTGCTCAAAAGGATAAACATGTATATCTAATAGTTTGGACAAGATAGACATATACATGAAGTTAAACACAAAATCAAGAAAAACTAAATTTTCATCAAAAAAATTTCATTTCAAGGTATATGTATGAATTGTCAACACAATAAGTATACATACATATCCCTAAACACAATTGAGTCCATATATAGATTTGCATGAAAGGCAAATGACTCAAGGGGTATACATGTATATCTTAGAGTTTGGCAATACAAACATATCATGAAGTGAAAACTCATAAAACAAATTCAAAAATGGAATACAAGTTTGAAATGTATGAATCATCAAAACTAGACTATACTAGCACATCTAATGGGTTCAAATAAGCAATCAAGCCCGACATATATAGATTTATTTGTAGCCCACTATATGTACAAGTATATACCTAGTTTTAATAAAACTAACATTTAAACAAGTAATCTTATCATGAAGCATCAAAACAAAAATCATCATGATAAAACTAAAACATGATTACAATGTAAATTCACATGTATTAGATTCATGATGTACATTATAGTTTAAACAAAAGTGAGAACACTAAGAATGGGTTCATATAAGCACGTGTGTCTCAAATACTATACATGTATGTCAAGGATCTAATAATCATGGTATTTACATACTAATCCATAGACAATAAAACATGCTATGAAAGATAAACATGGAAAGCATGTAAACAATAAATAGGAGTTAGGTATCGTTACCAAAACCTAGAAGGCAACTTCCCTTGTCTCCAAAACATGGTGGTCATCTCCACCAAAACTTCCCTTGAAAGTGATGCATCCAATTAATCTCCTTTAAGCACGGAACGCATCCACTCCAAGGTGTCATCACTCTCACGTCATGTGAGAGCCCACACCTACATCAAAAATAATAGGAGGGGTGGTCTTTGGTACCCATATCTTATTGGGTCCATGGGGGTTAGTCTCTTTTCTAACCCAAACAAAATTCTTTGCTAAATTAGGAGTATGTAATCTATCAAAGCAAAATTTAGCAAGGTGGCCCTTACGTCCACAATGTGTACAAGTGTACACATGAGCATACATGTGTTGATGGGTGTGTCCGTGAGGAGCATGTGTATGCCGTGTATGGTGTGCATGAAAAGATGGAAATTGTTTCTTTCGAACCAAGGATTCCAAGCGTGTATGGTTCATGGCACATTGGCTCATAGTGGAGCCCAAACAATCTACTCTCTTCTTTAACATACAAATATCATCATTAATCTTAGAAGAAGAGGTACATGCATTAGGTAGACTAGATGAAGAAGCTACACTAGTATGACAAACATGTGCATCCATCTTATTTGCAAAACAATATTCTTATCTAAACAAACATTCAACTCATTTGAAATAGAAATAATCTTATTTTTCAAAGCAATATTTTCTTTTAAAACAAAATCAACTTTCGAAGACAAGTTCTCATTTTTCTTCAAAAGTGTTTCACAATCATTTTTAGATTTTAAAAATTTATTTTCTTTTAATGCAAGTTCTAATTGAGATCTCAATGCATCCCTTTCATTAGAGACCTCAACCTTCTCTTGCAAAACATTGTCAAGTCTAGAATGCAAACATTTATTTTCTTTTTCAATTTCTAGACTTTTCTTTTTCAAAACTTTATATTTTTCTATTAGTTTTTCACACACAATGGATAGTTCTTCATTCAAAGCATGGGGATCAACAAAATCATTTGAAGAACTAGCACAATCATCATTATCTAAGTGGGGTTCTGAATGTACCTCAAGGGAGTCATTCCCTTGGACCATGAAGCATTGTGAATCGGATTCTCCACTAGATTCCTCCGGTTGATTTGGCAATAGAAGCTCGGAGGTGGTGGTGGTTGTCAACAAATTCCACACTGCAAAGGCGGAATCAAAGTTAGAAGCAAGTAAAAGATATTCTTTAGGTAATGTGCTTCTAATGGCCTCAAGGGCTTGTGCATTTGCCCCTATATGATTGTGATCTCCAAGATAGCATTTCTGGTGGCCGCAAGAAAGACATGCAAACCTAGGGTCTTTAGGTACATGGACATCCTATACTTCCAAACAACAACGTTGGAAGGGTAAAGCTAGGTGGGGTCATGAAGTCCATGGTAAACTATATGAGTGTGCAAACAAGCAAATGCAAACAATAGATTAGCAATCAAATGGATCTCACTCCTAGGATGTTAAGCCTAATATCAGGAGCACTAGCTCTGATAGCAATTGAAAAACACACCTAGAGGGGGGGTGAATAGGTGTAAATGCTAATCTAGAACTATATGCAAAACTAAGTGCGCTAAGTGCGGAAGCTAATGCAAAATTTGCAATCACACTTAGTACAATCAACAAGTGTAGCCGAATTCCCCGTGAAGGGCTCTGGACTAACTCCTCTTGATTCCCCTTGAATGGGTTAAGGTGCTATGTGAAGCTCTTGTTGATTAAGTACAAGTGAGGCACACACACAATCAAGCCAAGCATATAAGGATAAGAGAATAGCAATATGAAATAATACAAGGCAACACAAGCAATATAGATATGATATGACAATATGAATTATGCTCAACACAAGCAAATATGATATGAATGAAGTATGATGCTTTGCACAAATGTAAAGAGAGAGTTTAGAGACAAGTGGATCAAACACAAACACAATGATATGTTTCGAGGTTCGAGCACCTTGCTCTACATCCCCGCCTACACCACCGTGTAGGATTTCCAATCCACTATACCGTCCACCGAGGACCCACCGAGGGAAACTTCACCGAGAAGGATTTGTACAACAATGGAGTACCGAACTCCTCTCTCAAACAAACACTCCTCACACAAGAGGGGTAGGCCCTTAGCCAAAAACAACAATAACAACCAACACCTCTACCAAGAGGGTTTACAACCAAACTCCAATACCACTCCAATCAACCTCTACCAAAGAGGGATACAACAAAAGCAAGGAGGGTTTACAACTTTAGAGGCTTAACCTCAAACACTTCTCTCTTCTCTCTTTTCCACAAAAAACAAGATCCTAAATAGATTAGGATAGAAGATAGCTCAAGTGTGGAAACAAGGTGTTTTTGGAAACAAGCAACAAAGAAAAACTAATTGGGAAGTCTCTTGTAAAAGATAGAAAATCAAAATCAATACAATATCCCAAACCCTAGTTTTCTTTGATTTCCAAAAACCCAAAACAATAAAGATTAGAAGTTTAAAGCCCAAAAACTCTTTTTAAAACTCTTTTAACACTTCAGAAAATTGGAATTTTTCTCTTGTAAAAACCTTGGCCAAAAACCCAAAGAGATGAGGTTATATAGGCCAAACCAGAAACTAGCCGTTAGGCTGATGTGGCAGCCTGACAGGCTGACGGTCGACCGGCCCGGTCGACCGCCAACGGTCTAAAATATGATCGTTGGGCAACCACGGTCGACCGGCCCGGTCGATCCAAACAAACAGAGAGCTCTGCTCTCATCCCGGTCGACCGTACCAATGACTCCAAACGTGCACAGATTTGTGCACGTCGGTCGACCGGCCCGGTCGACCGACTTCAGCCTAGTCGACTAGGTCTGGTTGACTAGTCGACTGATTGAAGCCTGGAACAAAAAGGGGGAGATTGTTGGCCCAAAGGCCTTCCACCCTAGTTTTGATGATGATTAACTCATGGAGTTATGTTTACTAATATTCTTGTGATTTTAAGTTTAGATCATTAGCAAGATATTAGTTGATGATTAGCTTCAACAAAGGTGTTTAGAAGCTTTTCATAGTGATTTCAGGGCCAAAGCTTCAAGATCATACCTTGCCCAGCTCATAGATCACGGTGTTTGTGGATCGAGTCGACTTGAAGATGAAGATCATCAAGAAGACTTAGGTATCCATAGTTTAGTTAGTGTGTTTAGATCCATTTGTAAAGCTTAGTATAGTTGATATGCTCAAGTGCACAAACACACACGTTTTTATGTTTGGAATTGGTTTTCATGAACAGTAGATCAAAACAAGTTTACTTTATTTCTATGTATATTAGATGTATTCTAGATATACATACATGGTTTAACTTGCTAAACAAACTTATTTTGATATCCCTATTCATGTGTTGAAAAAAGAAGTTTGATAAAAATACAAGTTTTGTTTTGATAAAATTGGCAAGACACAAAAATGAATTGATATGATTGATATATGTCTTGAAATTTTTATCACTTGTTTGAGTTTCAATATAAAATGATAAAACAAGTTTTTGTGGATTTTTAGAAGTGTTAAAAGATTTTTAGAAAAATATTTTATAGTGTTTACTGACCCATATTTCTGTTCCAGGCTTCAATCAGTCGACTAGTCAACCTGACCTAGTCGACTAGGCTGAAGTCGGTCGACCGGGCCGGTCGACCGACGTGCACAAATCTGTGCACGTTTGGAGTCATTGGTACGGTCGACCGGGACGGTCGACCGGGATGAGAGCAGAGCTCTCTGTTTGTTTGGGTCGACCGGGCCGGTCGACCGTGGTTGCCCAACGGTCATATTTTAGACCGTTGGCGGTCGACCGGGCCGGTCGACCGTCAGGCTGCCACATCAGCCTAACGGCTAGTTTCTGGTTTGGCCTATATAAACCTCATCTCTTTGGGTTTTGGCCAAGGTTTTTACAAGAGAAAAATTTCAGTTTTCTGAAGTGTTTAAAAGAGTTTTAAAAAGAGTTTTTGGGCTTTAAACTTCTAATCTTTATTGTTTTGGGTTTTTGAAAAATCAAAGAAAACTAGGGTTTGGGATATTGTATTGATTTTGATTTTCTATCTTTTACAAGAGACTTCCCAATTAGTTTTCTTTGTTGCTTGTTTCCAAAAACACCTTGTTTCCACACTTGAGCTATCTTCTATCCTAATCTATTTAGGATCTTATTTTTGTAAAAAAGAGAGAAGAGAGAAGTGCTTGAGGTTAAGCCTCTAAAGTTGTAAACCCTCCTTGCTTTTGTTGTATCCCTCTTTGGTAGAGGTTGATCGGAGTGGTATTGGAGTTTGGTTGTAAACCCTCTTCGGTAGAGGTGTTGGTTGTTGTTGTTGTTTGGCTAAGGGCCTACCCCTCTTGTGTGAGGAGGTGTTTGTTTGAGAGAGGAGTTCGGTACTCCATTGTTGTACAAATCCTTCTCGGTGAAGGTTCCCTCGGTGGGAGTCCTCGGTGGACGGTATAGTGGATTGGAAATCCTACACGGTGGTGTAGGCGGGGATGTAGAGCAAGGTGCTCGACCTCGAAACATATCATTGTGTTTGTGTTTGATCCACTTGTCTCTAAACTCTCTCTCTTTACATTTGTGCAAAGCATCATACTTCATTCATATCATATTTGCTTGTGTTGAGCATAATTCATATTGTCATATCATATCTATATTGCTTGTGTTGCCTTACATTATTTCATATTGCTATTCATCCATATATGCTTGGCTTGATTGTGTGTGTGCCTCACTTGTACTTAATCAACAAGAGCTTCACATAGCACCTCAACCCATTCAAGGGGAATCAAGAGGAGTTAGTCCAGAGCCCTTCACGGGGAATTCGGCTACACTTGTTGATTGTACTAAGTGTGATTGCAAAATTTGCATTAGCTTCCGCACTTAGCGCACTTAGTTTTGCATATAGTTCTAGATTAGCATTTACACCTATTCACCCCCCCCTCTAGGTGTTTAGGCCGAGCTGTTCACATAACAGATTTCCATAGCGTGCTAATTACTTCATTAAAATACTCTTACTTTTAATTAATCCCCTAAATATTTTCAATAGAAATTAGAAACCCACAATTTCTTTATTTATTTATTTAAAACACACCAACATGAGCTTGTTCCCCTCACCATACACCTGTCCTGATTGCCACGTGTCACCCCTAGTCTGGTTCTAGTCACCAACACTCCCCACCAACCAACCAAAAAAGAAAAACATGCCAACGAATGCTGTGCTGTTAAATATTTAATTAATTTTTTATTTAATATTTAAAAAATCCTAATTTCTCTCAAAATTTCGTCAACCCCGATCTGCATTCGGTTCGGTTCGGCTCGATTTATATATGAGACAAATATATTATAAGAAGACTAATTCTGAATTGTTACGTGAAATTGACTCTCATGAGAGTTTCAAAAAATTTAAAACTTTATCCTTAAAAATCTTACGTGTCATTTTCGTATCAGAACGTGGTTGATGGTCTTATAATATGTTTGTGCTCTCACACATAAACCCGGATCCCTCTATAAATACTCAATAACTCCTCTCTCTCTCTCTGGCAAAACGCATTACAAACCTGGAGAGATCCATAGAGAAGCGAAGAGAGAAATCTCAATAAAAAAAAAAACCGCTCTGATTCAGACAAAGTTTCGAAATCGTTTATATTCTGAAATCAGCATTGCGACGGCGGCGGCGGCGGCGGCAACGGCGAGGATGGTTTTCTCCATAGTACTGCCAAAGCTCGCAGCAGACTGGCTGCTGTCATGTCACAGGCCAGCCAGGAAGCTCAGGAGGCAAGGGTCCATCCACAGGACCAACTCAAGCTCATCATCATCTAGGGTGGTGCACCAAGCCATGATGCACCCATGTGTGACCAAGTGCTCAGTAGAGGGGAGGGGGTCACAAACCCTAGTTTGTGACTTCCAAACTAGCCTCTTAAGGCCCCAACAGCAGCAGCAACAACAATCCTTGTTCCCTTACTTCATGCTTGTTGCATTTGAGGGTGGGAGCTTGCTTAGGGCTTTGGTCCTCCTCCTCTCTTACCCTCTCCTCTTTGTTCTGGGGCTCAATGAGGAGATTAGTCTCAAAATCATGGTGTTTATAAGTTTTTGTGGGCTGAAAAAGAGAGATGTGGAGGTTGTGAGTAGGGCAGTGTTGCCCAAGTTTTACTTGGAGAACTTGAACCTTCACTCTTATGAGGTGTTGGCATCAACAAAGAGGAGGGTGGTGGTGACGAGGGTTCCAAGGGTGATGGTTGAGTGTTTCTTGAAGGAGTATTTGGGCGTGGGTGAGGTTCTGGGAGCAGAGCTTCAGGTCTTTGGAAGGTGCTTTTTCACCGGTTTGATCTCTAATGGCTGTAGCCTGGGAGAGAGAAACAAGGCTCTCAAGGATCTTTTTGGGGATAAGAAGGCTGATGTGGGGCTTGTGGGCTACTGCAGTCCTCAGGATAGTCTCTTCATCCCATATTGCAAGGTTTGATTTCTTTCTTTGTTCTAGTTTTGATTGTTTTCTTGTTAGAGTTCAAGAATTGCTCGGGTTTTTGTGATTTTTCAATATTTGATGGTATTTGTATATAAAAATACATAACCTACAAATTTTTTATGGTTCTAGCTTCTGCATGCATGTGGATAAGTTTCTTGTTTGCTCAAGAATAATATTAAAACAGAAGGCTTGGGAAAGTTATGGATATAATTAAGAATCACCTAAACTACTTTTTTCTTTTTGTAAATAATGGCCAATTTTAGAGTTATATGAAAGAAAGTTAGGAATAACTTTAAAGTTAGCTTATTTAATAATGGTACATGATTTTAGGGTAAAGTTGAAATCTTCAAAAAAAAAAAAAAAATTTGTGCACTTTGTCCTCTTATATATTTTTGTTGTCCAAACAAGAAATTATCTACACCAACTATGGGAGCTGGTATTAGGTAGCTCTTGAAAGTGATCATCCAACTTGATGTGAACCACTCATTTACTGATCTGCATAAAACCCCAGTAAATTTCAATTTTATACACATTTCCCTCAACCGGCTAAACACTGATTTAACTTTTGTATAGATGATGAATAATGTTAAATAGATTATTTTAGTGAAATATAACTGAACTTAAAAAAATAATATATCTATCAAACTTTTCGTGTATTGCACATAAAATTTTTTTTAAGATAAGACTCCACATTTCGCTCTTTCTTTAGTCTATTTTAAGTTCATAAAATATGGTTCATAAATAATACATATGCACCAACTAATGCTCTCCAAATATTTGCAATTAAAAGATTGTATGATTTTGACAGTTAGTATCTGTCAACGCTGTTGCTGTTGTATTGATACATCATCTTTTTAGCAGCTACTTATGCTTTTATGAGAACATTAAAACCATTCCTACCAATATGGTCCATGCACCTACTTTCCACTGTCAGTATAGGCAAAAAAAAAAAATAAATAAATAAATCATCTTTGACATTGAAACAGTGATTTCCGATACAAATTAATATTGACATTTAATAATGTGTCCTTTGCCATTTAATTCCCACTAATTGTCACAATAAATTCATCATCGTCCCCCCCTTGAAACAGTAGAATTTCCAACAGAAATTAATTGTCATTTAATAATGTGGCGTCTACCATTTAATTCTCATTAATTGTCACAATAAATTTATTCACCGCACCCCTTACGTGGCAATGAGTAATTTTTTTTATAACATATGTGTGTACCCCACCAAGCCAACCCACCCACGACCACACACACACACTTGTTGTGCCCTAACTCTTGTTGGCCTTGTCACTCCCACAGGAACCCTTTGTTGTCACCAGAGAGGCCAATGGTCATTCATCAGTAATGCCAAGGGACAAGTACCCCAAGCCATTGATCTTCCATGATGGCAGGCTTGCTTTCCTCCCAACTCCCTCAGCCTCCCTCGCCCTCTTCCTCTACTTCCCATTTGGGCTCATGCTGGCCATGGCCAGGATCATATTGGGCATCACACTTCCCTACAAGCTAGGCATGGTTGTTGGTGCAATCACTGGGTTCATATTCAGGGTCGACAACTTGCCAACCAAACAAAATTCAAATTCAAACCCTAATGGAGCCAACAACAAGCACAATGGTGTTTTATATGTTTGCAACCATAGGACACTACTTGACCCCCTCATGTTGACTGGTGCATTGGCTAGATCACTGCCTGCAGTCACATACAGCCTGAGCCCGGTATCGGAGCTGATATCGCCGATCAGGACGGTCAGGCTGACGCGAAATCGCGTCAATGACGCAGCAAAGATACAACAAATGTTGAAGGATGGAGATTTGGTCGTGTGTCCCGAGGGAACTACGTGCAGGGAGCCCTATTTGCTCAGGTTCAGCGCGCTCTTCGCTGAATTGGCCGACGATATGGTGCCGGTGGCGCTGGAGAGTAGGGTTAGCATGTTCTACGGGACGACTGCGAGCGGGTTCAAGTGGCTGGACCCGGTGTTCTTCATGATGAACCCGAGGCCGGAGTACGAGCTCAGGTTCCTTGGGCGGGTGCCCAAGGAGTTCACTTGTGCAGGGGGGCTCAAGGGGATGGATGTGGCTAATAGGATCCAGAGGCAGCTGGGGGAGGCATTAGGGTTTGAGTGCACAGGGCTCACAAGGAAGGACAAGTACTTGATGCTGGCAGGCAATGAAGGGAATGTGAAGGGGAGGCACACAAAGGGTGAATAGCTAGGGTGTGTGTGATGTTGGGAGAGGAGAAGAATCTAAACCTCTTGGATTGGATGTTGTTTTTTTTTTTTTTTTTTTTTGCTTGCTTGGATTGTAGTTATTCAAATTGTGAAATAACCAATGATTTGTAATTTCTTTTGTTGCTTTTTTTTTTGCCCCTTGTATCAGTTTGTATATTGTATTTGTTTTATGTATCCTAGAATTTAGATGATCAATATATTTCTTGTTGGTGCAAGATGAAATATATGTGATTTACATGTAAACTATTTGGAAACAAAGCATCACGTGATTGGCTTGTGGTCACTTAAATTACAAATAAAAACAAATAATTCCATTATATTTTATTTTACTTTTGATGAGTGGATAAAACTCATTGTGGCTGCAGTGTATGTGTGTGTATAAAATCATGTGTGTGCAAGGACATGCACATAAGTCGTCGAGTACAAGTTATTTCAATGAAGAACATAATCAACCAGTTATGTCTTAATCTTTGTAGCTGGCTGCTTGTATCAAAATGACCGATAAACTATAGAAAATTGGGAGATATACACATGCATTGGCACATGCCCACGAATTGAACCTAATGGCGCATAATTGGGAATCAACCTTCAAATTTTCAACAATCTAGACTTGCTTTTTTACTTATTAACAAATCGTTTGGAAACTTTTTTGATATACGCACTTTTGACTTTGTGTTTTGATCTCCCTTGCCTTTGTTCTTCATTGGTGAACCCCAAAGAAACTTCTTTGACCTATGAAGAATGTGTGGGTTGGTCTAATATATATCCATATTCAATCATCATGTCTTGTTTGTTAGTTCCGACAACTAATCAAGATGGATCGATCTAATTGACCAGGTCGGTGAAAATCAAGTGGGAGGTTTTCCGTTCATTAGAACATTTCTTAATTACAGAACCACCTATCAATTCTCTTCCTTAATTAAACACCAATTAGACTGGTATTAATCAGTATAATATATACAGTAATATTTACATAGATAAATATTCTAGCATAACCCCTGCAAAAAGAACATTAGTTCAATTATATAATATATAAAGTGAGATACGCATGTAGTGAACTCCTCAAGACAATTATGCCCCCAGCTACGGTGCTAACGGGTTACTGGACGTTGATCTCTCAAGATACAATACGCTTTCACGGTATTTGGATAGCACTACAAGAAAAACGTACTGTTGAACCAAAAATCGACTCGTACCTTTCACTAGATTGGAACAGGAACAAACTCGTACTAAGATAAAGTTCCGACTGAATCTTTGTCCGAAATTAATTTAGTGGAATTCAGAGTAAGTGAGTGAGAGAAGAGAGAAATTCAAAATGAATTCTGTTCACGCTGTTGTGTTTTCTGCATCAGGAACAATCCTATTTATAGGATTTTTAGGATAGCATTGAGTGAACGGTTACAACGGTTCAGACAGTTCATTTCAAAGGGTTTGAATTCAAATAAAATAGTTTAGACAATCTTTCGTTCCAAATTGTTCGAACTATTCTATCCAGACAACCGTTCGTCCATTCTGAGCCAATCGTTTTCGAATGGCAAGTGTACCAATCATTTTCAAGTAATATAGTAGTGAGTAGAGTATCATTTCTACGAGGATTGGTGTTCAAGTACCAACTTAATCTTTTCTAGTTCTATTTTAATAATCAATTTACTGGAAGATGTGTAACTAAACTATTACTAAAAAGTTTATTTTAATTATGAAATGAACTAGGGTAATGATTTTGATAATTGTAATCAGATAAAATATTATGCTTGTGCTAATTCATTCTATTCATGCTGACAATCGGAATTCTTTATCCTAATCAGTACTTTCTCTCGAACAATACTAATTCTATCTTCTAAATCTAGAATCTACAATTTCTTGATCTAGTAGATTGCTAGTCAAAAGATGCATTAAGTGTGATGAATATTCCTACTTAACTGCATAGCTCTTACGTCTCAACATTTCGAGTTATGGTTGTTAATCCTAGAAGCTTTTCTAAGTTATTTCCTCTCGGATCTAACCTAAACTTCTGATTAATTGTGCGCACCAATCATAACATAAAGCACAAGATTTAACAACTTAGTATATAAAAGATTTAAACTTTATAAAACACATAGGTGAATTTGAACAAAACATAATCTTATATCATCATACAATCCCTACATCATGTCCCTAGCTAAGAAAAATTAGTTCATAACTATGAAAATAAAATACAGTATAAAATTGAGAGAGATCATGGAATAAAATCAATTAAAAGAAAAGTAAAAGAAAGGTAAGAGAGCACCAATAAAGATGAAGTCTTGACGAATTTCCTGCTGAAAATACTATGAGATTTAATGGCTAACAACAGAATTTTATTGATTTTCACTCAAAATAAAAGAGAATAAAATTGTATATGATACAAGAGGCTTGGCAGCATTTATATAGAACAGAGAATAGTAGAGTCCTAATCGAATAAAAAAAACCTAGGTTTCTTAATTTACACAAATTACTGAAAAAATTTTATCCTCAATCGCCGCCAAAGTACGGCCAGCTGGCCGAAATTAAGGCCACCGGGCCAAACTTCTGGCTGTAATGAAGCTCCACTTTTTAACTCGTGTTGACCTCTGAGTTGGCATTCACATTGACTGGTCCACGGCTGCTTGGCCGAAATCTACGGCTGGGTGGCCGAATTCTTAGTCCATTTCTGTCCCAGATTTTTGTAGAATTTCTGATTTTATGTGAAGGCTCTGTTGAGACGTTCCAACTCTGCTTCAGATATCTGGTTCTGCATTTCTTTTGTTCATTTGATATCACTTATTTGTCAATTTTGCTCTTTTTCTTCTAATTTGCTCTTGACCTAAAATCTGCAAAATAACACTAACAAAATACCCATGCAACATTAAATATGACAAACAATAGGTAAAAAGTGATGTAAAACATGTATATAAATCACGCTCGTCACATGGCAAGTGTCAGGTAATAACATGTAGGTGTCAAGTGATAACAAGCAGTTGTCAGGTGATAACAAGCAGGTGTCAGGTGGTAGCACAACAGATATCAATTGTTGTATAACACAATACAACAAAATGGTACCGACACAGAAGATCAGTACGAATATCAGAAAAAAATACAGTTTTGAAAAATAGTTCAAGATTTCAAGCTCTTCACAACCATCAAGAAAGAATAATAATTAAATTATCAAGCAGGTAAGCGGGTAAGCAAGTAAGCGAACATCCAAGCGGAGCTAAGCAAAATTGGAGTGAAGTTAATGTACAGAACTAGACGCCATCACGCTTGGCGCAGTTATCGCTCACGGTACAGCTAAACGCACATGATGGATGGAGCGTGTGAATGATAGAGTATATAGTTCATTTTTGCATCATTTTCCACTTCCATATTATGCTTTATGTAAATAAAAATAAGATATTTATTGCTTTTCTCTCTTATTTTTCAGGTCCACCATTAATGGAGAGGAAGACCCATAATCAAGGAATTTTCAAGGTATTAATGGGATTAATTAAAGAGCCAAATGGAAAAGCCCAAAGAGAAGCCCAGATCTGGAGTCGTCCACGAATATCCCCAGCTTTCTAGAAGATCCAGCGTGGCAAACAGACTGTAACAAAATGGCAACAGAAATCGTTGGCGCAACGGCCAAGATTCTGCCGCGGAAACGCGGCTCTGACCGCGGATCCGCGGTAAGCATCTGGCCGTTGAGCCAACGTTTGATCCCACGGCTAAGATTTGAGGGCCTCATCCTCTGGAGCCTATAAATAGACCCCTAGGGCCTCTGCGAAAAAGAGGAGGAGAGAATAGGAGAGAAGAGCTTGTATTTTTTAGAGAATTGTAGGGATTTTCTCTAGCTTCCTTTAGTGCTCTTGTAATCTTCTTTCTCCTTCTAGAATTCTGCAAAGAGAGAGTGAGTGAGTGTGAGATCTTGTAATTGAAGTGGTGACAACTTGAATGCAAGGATTGATCCATCTATCTTCTCATCTTTGGTAATTCTAGTGCTTTACTTTCTTCGAGCTTTAATTTCCATTGCATTTTCTTCTACCATGAATTGTTGTGTTCTTTTCATTTCAATGTCTAGCTAACTCTCTAACATGACTAGCTAACCACTAACTTTACTAACTTCTAACTCTTGGGTGATTGCTAATTCATGTGATTCATTGGATGCTTTATTGTGATCTTGTAATTTAAGTCTCTATTATCCCCAATGAAGATGAGTTACTTTAATTCTTGGCAAATACTTGTTTTCATTCCATATGATTCATGTGAGCCTCATTTAGAGCCTTGTCTTTAGAACAAGTGCCTTGATGGAACATGGAGATGGAGCACCTAACTATGCTATTTGTTGTACAATTTTCTTACTTCAATGCTAACTCGAGTATGGCTTTGAATGACTAATGAATCTTGTATCTTCTTCCTTAGCATTCTGATTGAGATTTTACCTGCACACAAAATATAGTATTTCAGATTTAAGAATAGGATGTGCAAGGTACTCAATTCTTCCGCTATAGCAAGTGGCTATGCGGGTCGTGATCCACAGGGAGGGACTAGCGATGGAAGCTTGTTTAGTAAGTTCTCTTTTTTTTTTTATATAATGTTATTTACAATGATATTTACAATGAAGAAGTGTGAAAAAGATTAGGAATTGGTGATTTACACTAAAATTAAAAGAAAGAAAACTAAAAACTAAAAACCTACTTACCTCTTCGGCGTCTGCTTACCTTGGAACCGTGTCAATGACGTACCTTTCTTTGAAGGCAAACGAAGCATGGAATATGAGATCTTCCCTACTCCCGATCTATGCTACGAAATAAAAAGGGCAAACTACGCTACCATGGAAGTAGATATTCATCACCATAAACCATCAACGGCACTTGCAAGGAGAAGGCACCTTCGAAGCTCTTGGTTTCACATTGATCCACAAACACAAAAGAGAGAAAGAAAACAAAACAAGAATAGAAAAAAAAGAAATTAACTTTGATTTGATTCAATTAACAATAGACGAAAAGATTACTTACACAGATTGTCACCTTCAGTACAAGTTTGATCTCCTTCCTCCATGAAAGTATCCTCTCCTCTCAGTTACATAAAAATTACAAAAAAAAAAAAGAAAATAAAAACCTAAATTACAATCTACAAGTTAGCCTAAGAAAAACCCTAGATTTGTTTCTGTACTGCACTGGATGCCCTTCTCTGTTGTTCTGCAGGGGTATTTATAGGAGATATAGGAAGTAGAGTCCAGCACAACTCCTCAACGAAAACGCATCGCCAACCGCCTCTGGATTGCCGCGGAAACGGGAAATTTGCCGCGTTTCTGCGGCACTATTGTAGCCAAATGTCACGTGCTTTCTCGCGTGGCATCCTCTGGTCCGTCCATCTGGGTAAATGCTTCTGGAAGTTGTGTACCGACTCTTTATTTTGAAAATTCGGGATAACTGGGAAGCAAGTTACCCTAAATCCAAATCTTTTAAAACGATTTTATTATCTTTGCACTCTTCTCCCCTTATCTATAGCCTTGTCCTGCAAGCAATTAGGGTTTAGTAGAAGTCCATCCCTTTCCTTTTCTTTTAGTAATTGCAAATTTTGCACATGGGCTTGCACATGGGCTTTTTGGGCTTCTGGGCTTCATTTGGGCTTTTATTTCTTTATTTTTTATTACTCAAGGCCTGCACACAATAAATAATAAAACATTAGTAATAGTGCATAATTAAAAGAATAAATAGGGAAATATGATAGTAAATGTAGTGATAAATATGCACTTTTTACTACCTATCACACCCCACACTTATCTTTTTTCTCGTCCTCGAGTAAAAATCAAAGAGAAAGAGGAAAAGAAAAGAAAAATTAATCTACCCTAACTCACTTTCGTAGGAATCACGGTTGTACTTAGTATGTGCAACAAGCCGTTAAACCCCTAGGTTACCCTAGAGGACGAGTGTTGTCTCGTGAGGGTTTTCAGCGGATTACACCCACAAAATCCATAAAAAGAAAAATATTTGAAATATATTTGAAGAGACTAAGTAGTCTATAAGTTTTAGGATTATCATTTTTATTCATTCTTAAATTAGTCTTTATAAAGTAATTGTTATCCATTTTAGGTAAGGATCAAAATTGAATTTTTGTATAGTCTTTTTCGTTACCAAAAGTCATATGCACCCTTGTTAATCTTTACTAGGAATTCCTTAACTTAGACTCTCATGCCTCTTTGTTATTATTATGATTATTTTTTTCTTTCTTTTTTAATATGTATAACTCATCTAATTTTCTTTCGTGTAAGTATCAAGGCTTCTTGAGGCCCTCATACCTAACTAATTGACTATTAGATGTGTTAGTACATATATAAATAATTTCTTAGTTTCCTTAGGCTTTCTAATCCACCCATGTAGCGAACTTAAAGTCGATGGCTCCCAAACAGGTCGGTTTTAGGGTACCGGGTGAGAAAACACCCCAAGGACTTAAGGATTCGAGTGAACTAGGCCACAAAACTAAGATTTTTATTTATACAATCACCTTTAGGCGTGAATACTTATACTTCTTGAGGCACATGTATTCAGCTTAATTAGTGAATTTTTTTATATATATATATATTTTAGTATTATTTTTTATAGGGCACAAGAGTCTTTGTCTTAGAATCCTAGATGTGTAAGTGTATTAGGTATGCACATTTCATTAAGGTAAAAATTAAGACTAATTAATTATTCAAATTTTCCTCCTATACCTAAAAATTCAACAATTTATTTATTTTGACCCAGTTTTTAGAAATCCTAATCATGATTTTCCTAATTCTTAAGACTAACTTAGATTTCTTTCAAAAGATAAGTCAAAATATTGTCCCCCCCTTTGTTTTCAAATTTTTTTTTTATAGTATCTACCTATGTTAGTATGTTAGTAAACCCTCCCCCTCATTTATCTCATGCATTATCCTCAATGTATGAATGAATGATGTATGCATGAAAAAGAAGAAAGGGAAGGCAGATGTTACCTCAAGGTGGTGGTTCCGGTGGTGGTCTAATTGGTCCATGGAATGCGGCCCAATCTACTTTTTGTGGAATTCGGAGGAACCCACCAGAAATCTCTCTTGTATAACCCACTAAAATGATGTCTGTATGAACATTTTTAAAAATTCCACCCCATCAAATTTTCAAATTTCATAATTATTTTCAGAGTCAATTGTGTCAACCACCTTGTCCCAAAATGGAGTGTGAAAAGATGGAATGATTGACTTGGGCGTCAGAAGTACGGGAACGAATACCGACTCAGGAAAGTAACTTAAATCAAGTAAGGGTTCAGTAGTCGAGCTTGGTTCAAGAAGTGGGTCCAAATCAAGAAGTTGAAACTCTAGTCCACAATTATTTTCCCACAATGGAATGTGACTTAATATTGGTGATTCAAGTTCAGGAATGATAGGTGTGGGAATCAAAACTGACTCTAAAATATTACCTAAGTCGGGTAACAAAACAGGAGTCAATATTGATTCGAGAATTTGAACTTGATCACAGATTTGAGAATCTAGGTCACATTTCTCATTGAGTTCAATATCATAAAAATGAGAACTTGCCAATTTATCCATGGGACTTTCAAAATTATAAAATTGGTCAAGTTCAATATAATCATCAAAAATGGGTGATTCAATTTCATGATGAATTGGCACAGGATCCAATGTTGACTCGGGGAAAAGATTGAAATCAGGTGGAGACACCGGAGTCATTATTGAATCAGGAAGTAAAATTGAATCACTAAGTTGAGGTTCATGATCATATTCATTTTCAAGTTCAATTTCAGGAAAGGAATAACTTGCCAAACTATCAATGTCATTTTCAAAATTTGGAGTTTGGGCAAGTTCAAATGATTGTACTGAAATAGAATCTTGTTTTCCAAAGCAACGTGACTCTTCGGCTCTAAGAGAATGGTTAGCGACATCAGAAATGGCCGAACGGTGAGAACGTAAAATTTGAACCATTATATCTATTTCATGATCACGAGCATTTCTAGCCTGAGTCATGGCTTCAAGTATCTTTTCATAGTCGATTGGTGCATCATTTTGTTGTGATTAGACTTGAAAAAAGGAAGTGTTGTTGGGACAATCGTGATGAAATTGTGAGTCGGTCAGATTTTGTGATTGTTGCTTGGACTCACGCATCATCATGTCCAAGGTTGATGGTGATTGTTGCTTGGACTCATGCATACTCATCATTTCCAAGATAGATGGTTTTCTATTTTGAACTGGTGGATCTGAGTATGAATCTTGGAAATATTGTGGACAAGGTGGATAAGGAGGACAAGTTGGTTGAAGATTGGACTCGGGGGAAGTGAATCCCCATAAACTCTGTGAAGAGGTGAAATTGTTATGAAAATTATGGTCATAAGATAGGGGGCATGGGTTATATTCATTCGGATAAGATCACTCCGGCACACTAGGTTGGTTAAAGTTAGGATATGCCAGGTTGGTAATATCTGAAAAAGAGGTTGGTGCGTAATATGGATTAAAATTGAAAACATTGTTGTTATAGGCCATATCACACAATACGAACACAAACAAACAAAAAAGAAAAAAAAATTCTAACCTAAGTTAGGGTAGACCTATGACCTAGACGACTCCTAACTGGTTAGACTGTCCCAGGGAGGTATAATGCAGACTTTGACCACAAGTTAATCAGCCAGGTCAGGGTAAGATTGGTGAGAGGTTTTCCGTCAAAGACGTTCCTTAATTAAATAACCACCAATCTTCGGGCTTTCGGCCCTCAATCCCCTTCCTAGACACTGATTTGGCAGGAGTCAAATTCCAACACCGTTCCCCCTTAGGATAATCTCCTAATTGAGTCCGAGATGTCCCTAGGGCCAACGTCTACTCATTTTTAGTTAGGCTTAGGCTAGTGAGTGAGGAGATTGTTTGTGGGCCAAGGAAGGGTGATGAAATTCCCACCTTATTTTATTTATAGGACAAGCCCTTAAGTCAATTTAGTGCACGTGTAAAGCAATAGACAAATATTCACTCAAAAGCAGTAAATCAGCAAGGGTGCTTCCTAGTCTATATGCAATGCGAACGTACCTTGTCTCCAGCACTCTTCAACAGAAATTAAAAAAATTAAATAGACACGTGCCTATATGCAAGAGTCTAAAATTTTTTTTTCAACAAATGGGTTACTGTTAATTAATTAGCAGTGTGCAGGGTGATTACAGAGAAAAATTAACAGAACAACAAGTCTAACTTTAACTTTCCAGCAACTTGCAGAAAACTTAGTGAGTAGTTCACTACTCAGGCCGCGAAAAACGCGGCAATTATCGCGCAAACGCAGCTCTGTAGTAGGCTCTGCTGCTCTGCCTTCGAGGGCAGAGGCACAGAGTTGCTATATGTCCTTTGCTGTTGTTAGGTTTCCTGTTCTCCGAACCTGCAAACAGAAAAAAATAATAAATAAATCGATAATTAGTTTTTTTGTTAAAGAATAACTTACCGTCCCTCCCGGCTACGGCGCCAAAATTTCTCGCATGGCATCCTCTGGTCCGTCCATCTAGGTAAATGCTTCTGGAAGTTGTGTACCGACTCTTTATTTTGAAAATTCGGGATAACTTGGGAAGCAAGTTACCCTAAATCCAAATCTTTTAAAACGATTTTATTATCTTTGCACTCTTCTCCCCTTATCTATAGCCTTATCCTGCAAGCAATTAGGGTTTAGTAGAAGTCCATCCCTTTCCTTTTCTTTAGTAATTGCAAATTTTGCACATAGGCTTGCACATGGGCTTTTTGGGCTTCTGGGCTTCATTTGGGCTTTTATTTATTATTTTTTATTACTCAAGGCCTGCACACAATAAATAATAAAACATTAGTAATAGTGCATAATTAAAAGAATAAATAGGAAAATATGATAGTAAATGTAGTGATAAATATGCACTTTTTACTACCTATCACATTCCCTTGAGTGACACTCCTTGACTCCACCATTGAAAATCTATCTCGGGAGCCGATGAATCAATGAGGCTACAAGACAAGCCGAGAAGATCACTCATCCTCCAAGTGGGAAAGTATTTGACCAAACAAGTAAGACAAATCTTTGCCGATGAATCAACATGAGGCATGCATCAACCTATGAGATTAGTAAGTTAGTAAATTAGAAGGGTTAGGTAGTCAAGATTTCTTCTATCTAAAGTCTTTTCAAGGTTTTCCTTCTCAAGTTTTCTTTCCAAGCTAGTAAAGTTTTCCAAATTCTTTTCACTTTACTTTCCATCCTTTTCCTTTTTATGCAACAAAATCCACAACGAATTTTCCTCTCTTTTCCATGTCATTTTGTTTTTGTTGAACATAGAAGAACTCTCGTTTTCTTTCTTTAAAAACTCAACCGTAAAGTTTCCATCGCAAGCTTTCCCTGAGGATCGACCCGTAATAGTTTATACTACTATGGTGATTCGGAAGGAGTAAAGAAAAATTGTGAATACATTTTTGGAGTTTTTGAGCATCACTACGAGCATCGAAGGTTGACTATAAACCCTCTTTCTCTGAATATTAGTACACTCCTGTCTTCCGAATAAAATTTTTAGCGCCGTTGCCGGGGAGATCAACGGTTTTCATTAAAGTGAAGAACTAAATGAATTTTCTTCTCTGTTGCAGGTTACAGGTTGAAGAAACAGGAAACAAAGCACTGCAGTAACATATAAGTGGTCTTGGGCCTCTGCTTAAGAAAGCAGAGACCAAGTACCCTCTGATTTGCCGCGTTTTCTCGGCCAAAGCCGCGGATCCGCGACAAAGAGGAGTTGACTACTAACTGGTTTTGTGCAGGGTTGCTTACTTTGCAAAAATACAGCTGTTGCAAATCTTATTTCTTATATGCTTTCACCAGGATCCTGCTAATAATCAACAGTAAAACATTTGTTGAAAAGTTTAAAAATTGATTAGACGTTTGCATTTTTAGGCACGTGTCTTTTCAATTCAATTACTTTACTGTTGAAGAGTGCTGGAGCAAGGTACGTTCGCATTGCATTTCAAATAGGACTCACTTCTTGGTTGATTTACATCACTTTGAGTGAACCTTGTTTGCATATATTGTACACTTACACAAAATTGATCTTAAGGGCATCACCCAATAAACAAGATAAGGTGGGAATTTTATCACCCTTACCTTGGCCCAAAAATCATCATCCAAGCACTCACAATCCCAAGCTTTTTAATAAAATCTGATAGACGTTGGCCCTAGGGACATCCGGACTCAGTAGGAGATCAGCTGAAGTTGAAAATTGTTTTTGATTCATACTCCAGTCAAATCAGTGTCTAAGGCTGGGGATTAAGAGGTTACACCTCGAAGATACCGTGGTTTGGCGTAATTAAGGCCCGTTGCTTACGCACGGATACCTCCCACCGTATTTTTGTTGGCCCAAGATGTTACACTCTCCAATTGTTTTGTGTTTTGATGATGACAAACCAAATTAGAGCTATTTGGTACTAATAAGTTTGTTAAGATAAGTTTCAGGTTTGTACCATGTTTAGAGACCATTCGCTTAGCTATTGCAAGAACTTCTAAGTTCCACAAAGCAAGGAAGGTAAATTGCACATCAAGGAAGGATCATAGAAGAGAAGGCACTAGTAAGGCATTGGATGGCTCAAAGACTTGAAGATAGCTCAAGAAGTCTTCATGTAATTTGTTTTTCAGTTTATAGTATGTTAAAGAATAGTGGATAGGTTTGAAGCTCTATCACACACGTTTTACATGCTCATTCCAAAATAATTTCTTATAAATTATACAAAAATATTTTGCATACAAGTTTTTGCCTACAAATACATCTTTATGATTAATTCTATTTTCTGTTCAAAAGTATTTTTGTTAAAATCAAAATCCTTTTTGTTTTCTTTTCCAAAAATGATTTTTGACCTGATCCGGTCGACCGGGACAGTCGACCGAGTCTGTGTCAGTCTGGTCCGGTCGACCGGACCAGTCGACCGCAGTTCTGGCAGAGGCACGTATCAGTGTGCATGTCTGCCAGTCGACCGGGGCGGTCGACCGGGATATTGTTTTTGCTCACAGGTTTTCTCAGGCGACCGTGTCGGTCGACCGCTAGCCTATAACGGTCAAATTTTTGATCTACCGGTCGACCGGCCCAGTCGACCGATGTGTCCGTTGAACAGTAACTGGCAGATTTTAGTGAGCTGTTTATTTTTGTCTTTTGTGTTTAAAAATTCGTTTAAGGATATATTTTGATCTAATTACCTCCTAAACATCAGTAATTATGTTTTATCCCTAAACCCTAGCCCTCTCCTATAAATAGGGGTGTTTGGGGAGAGATTTGTTACAACAATTTTTGCTAGAAAATTCAAAAGTTTAAGGCTTTCAAAAGAGACTTGTTTCTTGGTTTTTGTGCTGAATTTCTCACTGATTTTCTGAAGGGTTTTCAAATACTCTCTGATTTAATTTTCTTTCTTCACTTACAACAAGAGCTTCATTCCTACTCAATATTCTCTAAGGACCTTTGTAAGGGAAGAGATATTTGAAAGAGAGAGTTTGTGGTCTTTTGACTACTAAGGAAATTACTTGTTCTTGAGATTGTAGGAGTTGGGTACTCCATTGTATTTGAGATCTTTGTGATAGTGGAAGTGGTCGGAATCCTTCTGGGGAAGGCGGGGAGTAGAGCTGGGTGCTCGAACCTCGATAACATATCCTTGTGTTTGCGATTGGTTTACATTCTTGCAATTCTTACTCTACTTTTCTTGCACTTATTACTTGCTCATCATATTCATTGTCATACTTACTTGCTTGCATTCATCTTGTGATTCTTGATTGTGATTGTTGTAGCTTTAAATTTTTATTTGCCCTTTGATTAGCATTGTCACCTATTCACCCCCCTCTAGGTGACTTTTCAATTGGTATCAGAGCTTGGACTCTAGGTTTGGCTTAACATCCATAGAGAGATCCTTAAAATATTGCTAATCAACATTTTCATTCATCCATTCATACACTAGTAAACATGGCCGACAACATTAAATCCCCACCTAAATTTGATGGCCTCAATTTCCAATTTGGAAGGTTAGGATGACTATATTTTGCAATCTTTGGGTAGCTTAGTAGCCAAGTCCTTGACCAAACCCTATGAAGCACCCGATGGTGATGAGAGCACTTGGACCGACCTTAACTTTAAATTATATGAGGCTAACTCCAAGGCCCAAAACTCCCTATTGACCGCCTTGAATGAGGATGACCTTACACGGGTAATTCATTGCCAATCCGCCTATGAGATTTGGCAACACTTATTGGTCACACACGAAGGGACTTCACAAGTCAAGAGAGCTAAGATAGATCTCTTGAGGTCCTAATATGAGTCATTTAAAATGCTTGATGATGAGTCTATTGATAGTATGGCTACAAGGTTTACTAAAATCACTAATGGTCTTTCTTCCTTAGGTGATGACATCTCCAACGATCAAAAGGTGCGGAAAGTAATTCGGGCTCTTCCTTCATCATGGGAGATCAAGGCCACCACCTTGAAGGAGTTGAACGACAAGGACGAGATGGACCTCATTAGTCTCATTGGGAACCTAAAGACCCATGAGATGGAGAAGAAGGCAAGAGAAGAGGCCACTACTTCAAAGAAGAAATCCATAGCCTTCAAGACTTCATCCACCAATGATGACGATGAAGATGACGAAGAAGAAGATGAGGAGCTAACTCTACTTGTGCGGAATGTCAAGAGGTTGTACCGAAAGAACAAGTTCAACTTCCGGAGAAAATTCGAAGGCAAAAAGGAGCGGAAGATCATTTGCTATAATTGCCGCAAACCCGGACATATCATGGCGGATTGTCCGGAGTTCAAGAAGAAGATGACTTCCTCCTTCAAGCCAAAGAAGCGGAGGAAAAGAAAGCCTACAAAGCAACATGGGATTCGGAAAGCGAGTCCGAAGAGGAGGTGGATCAAGCTAATATGTGTTTCATGGCAAACACACCCAAGGTAACTCCTCAATCCCTTGATGATGAAGATGATGATGTAAGTAAGGAAGTTCTAGTGCATGCTTTTGTAGAACTTTCTGAAACTTATGATAACAAGAAACTTGAATGCTTAAAATTATAAAAAGAAGTTGCTTTTCTTAAGAATCAACTTGCCATTGTTTCTAAAGAAAAAGATGATATTTCTTCAAATTTTATTTCCATGCAAAAAGAATTTTGTGCCTACAAGAGTTCTTGTAAGGCTAAATCCCCTATTATTGATGAAAAAAAAATTTCTTCTTTTAAATCCAAAATGAATGACTTTGAAAAGTTTTAAAAGATTGTGCCTTTAATACTAAGAAACTTGAAGAAAAATTTTCTAAAAAGCACACATCTCATGCTAAGATTCCTCATGCTCACACTACACCTAACACGTCTCATGTTCATGCTCACAATGCTCATGCTCACAAATCACACACTCATTATGCTTTTAAATATGGTAGAGTGTATAGATGCACATATTGTGGCAAAATGGACATTTAGCTAAGTTTTGCTATGATCAACTAAATAGAACAAATAATCTTGTTTGGGTTCATGACACTAACCCTAGAGGACCCAAGAAAATGTGGGTACCAAAATCAAGTCTTAAATTGTTTGATGTAGGTACACACCAAAGCTCCAAGACGTAGGGAGCGGTGGTACCTTGATAGTGGTTGTTCAAGACACATGACATGGGACATCAACAACTTCACAACCCTATCAAGGTACATGGAAGGTGGCACCGTCACCTTCGGGGATGACTCCAAAGAACTATCATCGGTATAGGTAACATTCAAATTGGTGCATCTCCTATTATTGAGAATGTTGTTTTAGTTGATGGTTTGAAACATAATTTGCTTAGCATTAGCCAACTTTGTGACCGTGGACTTAAAGTTGTTTTTGATGATACTTCTTGCAAGATTTTTGATGTTAAATCTAATGATTGTATTCTTACCGGTTTTTGTGATAACAATGTTTATATTATTGACATGCTTAATTTAGATTGTTCTACTAAATGCTTGAATGCTTTTGATGAAAATTCTTGACTTTGGCATAGAAGATTAGGACATGCATCTTTTGACCATATTTCTAGGATTAATTCAAAGGAATTGGTGAAGGGTATACCTTGCTTGAATTTTGAGAAAGACCGCATTTGTGGTGCGTGCCAACTTGGGAAACAAACCAAGTCTTCCTTTAAACCAATCAAGGATATCATGTCAACTAGGCCTTTAGAATTAATTCATATGGATCTTTTTGGACCAACTAAAACTAAAAGTTTAAATGGAAGTAGATTTGCATTTGTTTTGGTTGATGATTTTTCCCGTTTTACTTGGGTTTTCTTTTTGCAAAATAAAGATCAAACTTTTTCTCATTTTAAGATTTTTCGAAAAAGAGTTGAAAAAGAAAAGGGTTTTCCGATTTTGAGAATAAGAAGTGATAGAGGTGGTGAGTTTATTAACCAACTCTTCATGACTTATTGTGATGAAAAGGGAATTAAGCATGAAACGTCTTGTCCTAGAACTCCACAACAAAATGGAGTTGTAGAAAGGAAAAATAGAACACTTCAAGAGATGGCTAGGACAATGATAAGTGAATATGACCTCCCTCAATATTTATGGGCCGAGGCCGTAAACACCGCATGCTATATATCGAATCGTATTTATTTATGCAAAAATTCTTCAAAAACTTCTTTTGAAATGTATCATTCTAGAAAACCAAATGTTGCATATTTTAAAGTTTTTGGATGCAAGTGTTTTGTTTTGAATACTAAGGATAATTTGGGTAAATTTGATGCTAAGGCTTATAAGGCTATCTTTGTTGGATATTCCTCTACTAACAAAGCATATAGAGTTTTCAATAGATCTACTCTTACCATAGAAGAAACCATGCATGTTAAATTTGAAGAATGTTGTAAAGATTGAACCATTAGGTGAAGACATGGAGAGACTATCCTTGAAGGACTCACCCGCTCAAGAAGAAAAGCTAGACCCTATTGGTGAAGTTCAAGAGAATAAGGAGGAAAGCACTCAACCGCTTCCTAAAGCTTGGAGATACGCTACAAATCATCCTAAGGAGCTCATCTTGGGTGATGCATCTAAAGGAGTCACAACGCGCTCCAAACTCTATGACCTATGTGGTAACTTTGCTTTCATTTCTCATTTTGAACCAAAAGGCATTCTCGAAGCCGAGACGGACCCATATTGGTTGCTTGCCATGCAAGAGGAACTCAATCAATTTGAGCGCAACCAAGTTTGACACCTTGTTCCTAAGCCCCACGATAGACCAATAATTGGTACTAAGTGGATCTTTAGAAACAAGATGGATGAGTCCGGAAATGTCATTAGGAATAAAGCTAGGTTAGTGGCCCAAGGTTACACTCAAGTTGAGGGAATTGACTTTGAGGAGACCTTTGCACCCGTAGCACGGCTTGAAGCCATACGGATGACACTAGCTTTTGCATGTTTTAAAAAATTTTAAACTTTTTCAAATGGATGTAAAAAGTACATTTTTAAATAGTTTTATTAATGAAGAAGTTTATGTTTCTCAACCTCCCGGTTTTGTTGATCATGTTCATCCCGATTTTGTTTTTAAACTTGATAAAGCTTTGTATGGATTGAAACAAGCTCCAAGAGCTTGGTATGAAAGGCTTTCTAGTTTTCTCATTTCAAATGATTTTATTAAAGGCAAAGTAGACACAACTCTTTTTACTAAGGCATATTGATAATGATATTTAATTGTGCAAATTTATGTTGATGATATAATTTTTGGATCTACTAATGAGCTTTTATGTAAGGATTTTAAGAAGGTAATGCAATTAGAATTTGAAATGTCTTCCATGGGTGAGCTCAATTTCTTCCTTGGACTCCAAATCAAGCAATTGCAAGACGGAACCTTCATTAACCAAGCCAAGTATGCAAAGGAGCTAGTAAAGAAGTTTGGGCTTGAAGGATCAAAGGCTTGCAACACTCCAATGGCAACTACAACCAAGCTTGATAAGGACGAACAAGGTAAAAATGTCGATATTAAATTGTATAGAAGCATGATAGGAAGTCTTTTATATTTGACGGCAAGTAGGCTGGATATCATGTTTAGTGTGTGTCTTTGTGCTAGATTTCAATCGTGTCCTAAAGAGTCTCATCTTATTGCGGTAAAACGCATTATTCGTTATATTAAGGGCACTATTGGAATGGGTCTTTGGTATCCGAAAACTATAGATTTTTCAATGACTAGTTATTCGGATGCAGACTATGCGGGTTGTAGAGTAGATAGAAAGAGTACTAGTGGGACATGTCAATTTCTTGGTAATTGTCTTGTTTCATGGTCCTCTAGGAAACAAAATTCCGTTGCTCTCTCAACCGCCGAGGCGGAGTATGTTGCCGCGGGGGCTTGTTGTGCACAAGTCCTTTGGATGAAACATACTCTCCTTGATTTTGATTTGCACTTTGATCATATAAAAATATTTTGTGATAATACTAGTACTATACACATGACCAAAAATGCAAATCAACATAGTAAAACCAAGCACATTGAGATTAGATATCACTTTCTTAGAGATCATTTTGAGAAAGGTGATATAGATATTGATTATGTTTCCACGGATTTACAACTAACCGATATTTTCACTAAACCTCTTGATTTTGCTAGATTTTCGTTTATTTGTGGAGAACTTAATGTTTGTATTATTGAATAGACATGTTCTTCATAACCCTTTTTGATGTATGACAAAAAGGGGGAGAATAAGTTTACATGACAAAAATAAGTTCATTTGGTCTTGGTTCCATATGAATTTATATGCTTTAATTTTAAAGATTTGTTTTATGAGTTTCATGTATTATGTATGTATGAGTTTTTGAATTCATGTATTTTGAGAATTGAGAATTCTTGTGTTTTAGTTGTTTTGGTATTTTTGGTATCAAGAGCAATTTTGTGTTTTATATTAGTTTCAATAATTGGTGCATCATTTCAATTATTGGTATCTAGAGCATATTCTTGTGTTTTATGTATAGCATAATTTGAGGGGGAGTTCTCTCCCTATATTTTTGTTAATAGCCTATTTGTTTTGTCATCATCAAAAAGGGGGAGATTGTTGGCCCAAGATGTTACACTCTCCAATTGTTTTGTGTTTTGATGATGACAAACCAAATTAGAGCTATTTGGTACTAATAAGTTTGTTAAGATAAGTTTCAGGTTTGTACCATGTTTAGAGACCATTCGCTTAGCTATTGCAAGAACTTCTAAGTTCCACAAAGCAAGGAAGGCAAATTGCACATCAAGGAAGGATCATAGAAGAGAAGGCACTAGTAAGGCATTGGATGGCTCAAAGACTTGAAGATAGCTCAAGAAGTCTTCATGTAATTTGTTTTTCAGTTTATAGTATGTTAAAGAATAGTGGATAGGTTTGAAGCTCTATCACACACGTTTTACATGCTCATTCCAAAATAATTTCTTATAAATTATACAAAAATATTTTGCATACAAGTTTTTGCCTACAAATACATCTTTATGATTAATTCTATTTTCTGTTCAAAAGTATTTGTTTAAAATCAAAATCCTTTTTGTTTTCTTTTCCAAAAATGATTTTTGACCTGATCCGGTCGACCGGGACAGTCGACCGAGTCTGTGTCAGTCTGGTCCGGTCGACCGGACCAGTCGACCGCAGTTCTGGCAGAGGCACGTATCAGTGTGCATGTCTGCCAGTCGACCGGGGCGGTCGACCGGGATATTGTTTTTGCTCACAGGTTTTCTCAGTCGACCGTGTCGGTCGACCGCTAGCCTATAACGGTCAAATTTTTGATCTACCGGTCGACCGGCCCAGTCGACCGATGTGTCCGTTGAACAGTAACTGGCAGATTTTTAGTGAGCTGTTTATTTTTGTCTTTTGTGTTTAAAAATTCGTTTAAGGATATATTTTGATCTAATTACCTCCTAAACATCAGTAATTATGTTTTATCCCTAAACCCTAGCCCTCTCCTATAAATAGGGGTGTTTGGGGAGAGATTTGTTACAACAATTTTTGCTAGAAAATTCAAAAGTTTAAGGCTTTCAAAAGAGACTTGTTTCTTGGTTTTGTGCTGAATTTCTCACTGATTTTCTGAAGGGTTTTCAAATACTCTCTGATTTAATTTTCTTTCTTCACTTACAACAAGAGCTTCATTCCTACTCAATATTCTCTAAGGACCTTTGTAAGGGAAGAGATATTTGAAAGAGAGAGTTTGTGGTCTTTTGACTACTAAGGAAATTACTTGTTCTTGAGATTGTAGGAGTTGGGTACTCCATTGTATTTGAGATCTTTGTGATAGTGGAAGTGGTCGGAATCCTTCTGGGGAAGGCGGGGAGTAGAGCTGGGTGCTCGAACCTCGATAACATATCCTTGTGTTTGCGATTGGTTTACATTCTTGCAATTCTTACTCTACTTTGCTTGCACTTATTACTTGCTCATCATATTCATTGTCATACTTACTTGCTTGCATTCATCTTGTGATTCTTGATTGTGATTGTTGTAGCTTTAAATTTTTATTTGCCCTTGATTAGCATTGTCACCTATTCACCCCCCTCTAGGTGACTTTTCAATTTTGTCCCTACCTGGTTGATTAGCTGTGGTCTGACTCGAGTAATAACCTTCTTTGGTTCATCGAACAGTTAGGAGTCGTCTAGGTCCAGGTATCCTAGATAGCTTGTGATTGATTTTTTTTTCTTGATTGTTATTTTCATTTTTTCGCTTGTGTGATCGGTGAACGTTGATTGTGTATGCAAGAGTGGTATCGGGATCCAAATTCTGCAAGACTTGTTAGGATTTCTACACTTGCACAAACACCACCACCTGACACAATCCCAATCATGGCAAATAACACTTCGCTTCAAGACAAGTTCTACCCGATCCGTACTTCACTTCCATTATGCATTCTTCTCCCTGTGACTAATGGAAATATTTTTGAGCTGAAGCCACAATTTATAAACACACTCCGCGATTTCATGGCCTAGAATCTGAGGATGCATATTTCTTCATTCGTGAGTTTGAAGAAGTATGTATGATGATGAGAATTTTCCAATTAACTGAGGACGCTGTTAGACTAAGGTTCATACCCTTCGCGCTGAAAGATATAGCTAAGAAATGGCTTTACAATCTTCCCGCCAATTCGATTTCTTCATGGGATGATTTTGTAAAAGTCTTTCTTAAAAAGTTTTATCCCATTCACAAAACAGCCCTCATGAGAAAGAACATTATGCAATTCAAGCAGGAATCCAATGAACCATTCTGGAAATATTTCGAACGCTTCAAAGACTTACTAGCCCTATATCCTCATCACGGCATAGAGAAGTGGCGGCAGTGCCAAATTCTTTATGACGGACTTGATTACCAAACAAAGACACTCCTTGAAACCATGTGCCAAGGGAATTTTAAAGAAAGATGAGAATCAGGGGTGGGATCTCTTTGAAGCCTTAGCTTAAAAAACAATTCAGTGGGAGTCATGCCCAGAAAAACCCACTCCCACCACTTCCAGAACCGGTATGCATTCGATAGAATCCTCCATAGCTGCCGAGGCTAAAATAACACAATTAATGAAGAGGATAGAACTACTTGAATCAAGGGAACCTACTGCTGTGACCAGGTCAACCCATCACCTGTGGTCAACCCGGGTTGTACCTATTGCCATGATATCAACCATCTGTTCGAGGAGTGTCCTGTTTACCAGTCTCAAATGTATCAAGAAAACACGAATGCCGCATACACCAGACCCAACTACAATCCATACTCCAAAAAGTATAACCCGGGATGGCGAAACCATCCAAATTTTTCCTGGAGTCAGTCTGGTCCTGAGCAACTAAGGCAACCATTTTCACATCAATATCCTGCTCAGTCTCATCAACCTAGTTTCCACCAGAATTCACCAAATTTCCACTCATATCAGAGTCCACCACAATTCCAATCATCTCAGAATCCATCACATTTCCAAACAAACTTCCAGCCTACATATCAGCAACATCCACCACAAAATCATCCAGACAAAAGAATGACAGATTTGGAAAAAATGATAGAAACCCTATCCAAAACCCAAGCTTCAATGATGACCAATCACCACCAGGATATGAACAAATTACAGGTCCAGATAGGGCAATTGACTAATTCTTTGAATGAGAGACAGAAAGGAATGCTACCGAGTCAGCCATTGCCCAATCCAAAAAATCACTTCCCTCTGCATGAAGTTGAAGACATGGACCCCAGTCAATGCAACACTATTCATATTCTGAGATCCGGGAAGCAGGTAGATAATAAGGTTTCCAATCAACCATCCAAATCAGTGTCAAAATCAACACCTCCTGTTCCAGTGCAACCAACTCAAGACAATCCATCTTCCAGTTCACAACCATCAACTTCCAAATCCAAAGAAAAAGAAAAGACTGATGAGCAACCATACAAGCCTATTGTACCATTTCCAAATAGGCTAGCAAATCAAAAGCTGAATGCTCATATGGAGAAGATTAGAGAAATGTTCAATCAAGTCCAAATCAATGTACCTCTTCTTGATGCCATACAACAAGTTCCATCATATGCCAAATTTTTAAAGGAAATGTGCACCAAGAAGAGGAAAGCAAATGTCCTTAAGAAAATCTTCCTAGCTTCAAACATTAGCGAGTTGTTCACTGGGCCAATTCCTGTGAAATATAAGGACCCAGGGAGCCCAACCATCTCTTGTATCATAGGACAGACTACTATCAATAAGGCATTACTTGATTTGGGAGCCAGTATCAATCTTCTCCCCTTTTCTGTGTATCAACAACTAGGGTTAGGCGACCTCCGTCCAACCAAAGTTACTATACAACTGGCTGATCGCTATGTGAAGATTCCCAAAGAGGAGATTAATGATGTCCTTGTCCGAGTTGGGGAGTTTATTTATCCTGTTGATTTTATAGTTCTTGAGACACAATCTGTGTCTAACTCCAATCATAGGGCTCAAACTCCTGTTATCCTGGGGCGACCATTCCTTGCTACTGCCAATTCCATCATCAATTGTAGGAATGGATCCATGAGGTTAACTTTTGGCGACATGACTGAAATCACCTAGAGGGGGGGTGAATAGGTGATGGCTATATGAAATGTGGCAATAATGCGGAATTAAAAATTCTACTAACAAATTGCTCAAATTAAAAGACTAGCAATAAACACAATAAGTAGTGCAAGAAATAAAGGAGTTGAGTTTAGAGAAAATTCGAGCAAACGCAAATACAAGTATATGTTTTCGAGGTTCGAGCCACGCTCTACGTCCCCGCCTTCACACTTGAAGGATTTCCACTATTGTTGATCCCACCGGATCGCCAATACAAGGACACACTTGTCCTATCTCTTGTGATGCCGCAACACCACCCGGAGCACACTAGCTCGCCTTGAGGCCGATGCCTCTACAACTTCACACAAGAAGAAAATGATCACACTTGATCGAAAATCGCTCACTTAGCACAATCCTATAACCAATATGTAGATGTAGAATTTGGGATTGTGTAGTGCAAATATCTAGAGTGAAGTAGAGGTAAAGGCTTCAAAAGGGTGTATGGAAATTTTGGCTTTGAAAATCTTTTCTCAAATGAAAGGCTTGTAAAACTTATGAAAATCTCTTATCAAATCTTGTCAAAATTGTTGTCCCATCAAGTTGAAATGACCTCCTATATATAGGAGATGAGAAACAGGGCAAAAAGGCTAGAGAGATTCGTTGGGGTGAGTTCCCAACAAAATCTGTCAGAAAAAATAGAGCTGTTGGAGTCTGTCAGAATTTCTGACAGCTGCCGGTCGACCGGGCCGGTCGACCGCCAACGGTCATATTTCTGACCGTTGGGGGACAACGGTCGACCGCCCCGGTCGACCCGAACAAACAGAGAGCACTGTAAGTGCCCTGGTCGACCCGAGCGGTCGGCCGACGTACACACATGCACAGCGTGCACGTCGGTCGACCCGGACGGTTGACCGGCTCCTGTCAGTTCTGAAAAATCAGACATTGCAGAAACCAGAACTTGGGTTTTGGTTTGGTCTTTTGGGTTGAGGTTTTGAACCTTATAAAAATAGGAGTATGATCATAAGTCACTACTCTAACATGTTAAAACATTTTGATAAAGATCCTCTTTGATAAAAACTTGTTTTTCCAAAAATCGGTTTTTCCAAACTTAAAGTTTCTAAAGCTAATTTCCAAAACATGTTAACTCTAAAACTAAGTTGGAAATAGAAATTGTTTTTTGAAGCCATGAATCAAACTAAAGTGTGTGTGTGAGTGACAATCCCATAACTCTACTTCAACATCTAGGTTTTGACAAAACGTCTAAAAGAAAAAGTAAAAATACAAATCTTGGACTTTTTCATTGTCTTGATCTTGACTTGGTCTTTTCTTCATGTCTTGATCCCGAAGCTTCCTAATGTGCTTAGCTTGGGAATGCACATCTTTAGCGGCATCCAAACTTGTGAGTCTTGATATCGGAGCCGTCAAATCAACCTGTTTTAACCTGAAATCTTTTAAACAAAATTGTTAAATACATAACTAAATATGGTTTGTTATCATCAAAATATTCAACGGGATATTGGGCTAATGGCCTTTGGGCCAACAATCTCCCCTTTTTGATGATGACAAAACATATATAGTTATTACAAATATTTTGGGTAGAGACTTCAAATGAAGCTCCCCCTCAACACATGCATATAAAAAGAATCATACTCAGGCATAGATACATAGCACAAATGATAAATAGCAAGTGATAATCCACAATACTCATGTCCATGCCAAAAGGTACTCATGTCATAAAAGGATAACACATTTTATAAAAACACAACATAAATATAAAAACATGTCCAAACACAATACAAAAATATATGTCCACCATACAAAGATGTCCAAACACAATACCAGTACACAACACAACTACATAAGTCAAGTACACAAAATATGAAATATATCTCTCTCATAAATAACTCTCCCCCTTTTTGACATCATCAAAAGGGGCAGGTCACTCAGCACCACCAGCAGCATCGTCCTCTGAAGAACTCTCCTCAGCGTCGTCTTCCTCAGACGAACTCTCCTCAGCGTCACCCTCTGCCATCGTCTCATCATCATCATCATCCTCATGACCTGCCTCCTCTGGATCGATGCCAGCAACGCCTGGCTGTGGAGGTGGAACAGCAGTAGGGTCTCTGGCAGGAAATGGAGGGCCGGAGGATGGAAGAGGACGAGCAATGGACGTGGGATCTGGACCAAGCATATCGAATTTCGCAAATAGTGTCTCAAATTGCGAGTCCACGAATCTCATGGCGTTTGCAAAGTAAGACATGTCATTGCGAATTCCCTGGAAGCGCGAGTCCATCTCCGCACGAAGGGCTGCATCTCGCTGCTCCATATCCGCACGAAAGGCTGTGTCTCGCTGCTCGATCCAAGACTGATGCTCTTGGATCTGAGAGCGAATCTCAGAAGAAATAAAGGACTGGAACTCAGGAGATAAAGATGGACCGGGAGCAGAGGAAATCCCTGGGGCCGAAGAAGACCCTGGGGCAGATGAAGATCCTGGTACTGGAACTGGAGGGGCTGCTCAAGAGGGGCTCGACGAATCTGGGCCTGCATCCTCTTCAAAAGGGTGCAGTCCAAGTTCACAGAGGGTTCGGAGGGAGTTTCCGAAGAAAGATCAAATCCTAAATGTTTGAGAAGATAGGATATGAGCATGCCATAAGGCAAATGCCTACCATACATGCGGATCTGATCAGAGGCCATGTGAGAAGCAATGACATGTGAGAAATTGATCTTAATGCTTTTCAGAAGGCAATAGATGATAAGAGGAACTGGACCTCTAGCATTGCTATACTCACCGGACTTAGGTAAAATATTATAGAAAACAAATTTGGCTAGGACTTGGGCGGTGAACGTGAACTTGTTCACTTCCTCATTCCTAATCAAACCGGGATTGTCATTCCCGTGAATCAAGGTGGAAGCGGTGAGCGCAGACTCACCGTCCGGATATTCAAAATCTTGGAGATTAAAGGTGTAAACATCAACTCCTCCAAAGGAGAGATGCAGAATATCAGCAAATTGGGATAGGGGAATGTCAATATCCTTCCCAAGAACACGAGATCTCACTCGATTTCCCTCAAAAGCAAAATTTGCATAGAAGTAATGCACTAAGGAGGGGTACACAGGTTCCCTAATGGCCATGAATTTATCCAAAGAATTTCTTTTCAGGATACGAGGGATGTGGAGATGTTCAAAGTCTTTAGAATCACACATCTCCCCGAAATGACTGCTTTCTTAGAAAGTATGATGAATCGATTTTCAGCTAGCTCATTAACAAAGGGTCGTTTAGGTTTAGGAGTGGTGGAAGATGAGGGAACTATACTTTTTCCCTTCTCAGACCTAGATCTCTTTGACATTTTTGGAGAAAAGAGTGATTTTTAGTTGATTTTTTTAGGGTAGATGGTTATGGCTTGATCTAAACAAAAAGAAACCTAAAAATCTTAGACAAGAATTTGAGATTCTTAGGGCTAGAAAGCAAGATTTGAACAAAAGAAAGGATTTTTACCTGAATGAGAGAAACCCTAACCCTAGATCTTGAAATCCCTGAAATCTGTTGGTGAGGAAGCCCTGAGACTGAAGATCTAACCCACAAAGAGTGAATCCAACTTGATTTTAGAAGAAATTTGAGAGATTTTGAGAGTTGGAAATTTTTGGAGAAAAAGGGAGAAAGGGGATCGCCGGTTTGGTTATGAGAGAAGAGAGAGAGACTGTGAAATAAATAGCAGATTTGGGGCTGAAATCGACGCACGGTCGACGGGCCGGTCGACCCAGAAAACCCGAGAGCTCTGTAACTCAGAGCGGTCGACCGGCAACAGAGAGCAAAATTTTGTTCTCTTTCAGGCAATGGCGGTCGACCGGGGTTTAGGCCGGTCGGCCGGCTTTGCCCAAAAAAAAAACAGTGAACAGAAAGAGCTAAAAAAAATTAAATAGAAATATTTAACAATTAAAGTAGGATATATGTAACATGCAGGAATACAACAATGTTTTTAAATCTTCATTAAGTTATCATATCAACCAAAAATATTCACACAAGACATTTTATTTAATTTTCATACAAAAACAAAGTTTTAGAGATGTTGAAGCCGAAAACTCGGTGAAGGGTTCTGAACTTCATCCTCTTGATTCCTCTTGAATGAGTTGAGGTGCGCAATTACCATCTCTAATGTATTTGCTTGAATATGAAATTTTTACAAAATTTATTTCTAGTTTTGAAAATACAATGTGTATATATAAAATAATCTAGGCTAGGCATGTGGACATACAATAAACATGGTATAAAAGACAAGATATACAAACATGACATATACACAATCATGATAGAGATGTAGGTTTACACAAGCATATATCAATGAAGCATAAAAGTAAACTAACACTCCTACACATGTGTATATATATCACCAAAATTAAAAACTTTTAAATGGAGAGGTTACCAAGCGAGGGCAATCTCCAAAATAGGTGCCTCCATGATAGCGATGCAAATGCGATGTGTTCTTTGAGCTTAGTTGCATCCACCACCCGGGCACCGTTCCCCCTAAGTCTTGGAGGAAGAAGATCCACCTGTATCATTTAAATTTGGTGGGTCTTTTGGTACCCATATCTTTTTGGGTCCTTTTGGATTAGTACCGGGACGAACCCAAACATATTTATTGTTCATATTATGTTTAGCAAAACAAAATTTTTCTAGATGGCCTTTGCGGCCACAATGCGTGCAAATATAAATTCTACCACTACCATACATGTATGCATGCTTATGTGAGTGTGCATGTTTTCGTGCATGTGTATGATGAGTGTGTTTCCCTTGGGTTACTCCCTTGGGAAATCTAGATGCAATTTTGTTTAAGTCAAATACACATTTTTTAAGAGTTGAGTCCAAAACATCAACTCGCTTTTGGATCTCAATAAATTCATTTTTATTACATGATGAAATGGGGCTTTTTCCTTTAGAAGATATTTTATAATTTTCAAAGTCCTTTTTCATCTTATCAAAAGAGTTTTCTAAATTATTTTTCTCTTTTAAAACAATGTCAATTTTATTTTTCAACACATCATTTTCCTTTTTCAACTTTTTATTATGAGATTGAGAAATCTCATATCTATGTTGTAACTCTTCAAAAAATTGAGCTAACTCATCCATTGTTAACTCATCGTCATCTATTGAGTTGTCAAGAGTTACCTTAGATGCATCCTCCCCATGTGCCATGAAGCACATGTGTGCGGCGTCGTTTTCCTCCTCGGATTCCGACTCCGTGTCATCCCATATTGCTACCATAGCCTTTTTCTTCTTTGGGGCATTCTTGGAGGTGGTTGCTTGAAGTGCGGGGCAATCGGCGATAAGATGTCCGATCTTCTTGCAATGGAAGTAAGGACCGGGTTCTTCTCTTTTCTTTTCATACCTGATTGGGAAAGAATCGTGTTGTAGATTGCACAGATATGATGTAAAAGAAAGAAGGTTTAGAGTCAACCTTTGTGCTTGATCAATCCACAAATGTATTTATAAGGTCAATGTATCCTTTCCAATCTCCGTTATAGCAAAGGCTATACCGGGTCGATTCTCTGGGAGAGCTAGCGATGGAAGCGTTACGGTTCGAAGTGAAACAAGAAAACGAAGATTCTTCTTTGTATTACACAAATGCAAGAAACATGGAAAAGAAAATAGAAGAAGTGGTTGATTTGTGCATGATGGAAAAGAAACCAAAAGAACTTTAGTAAATTGTATTGCTAAGAGAAAAGAAGCTAGTAAAGAAAATGTTTGGAAGACTTTAGATGAGAAAGTACATGGCTAGCTAACTTTACTTCGCTAACTTACTATACTCAATGGTGATGCTTGATTGCCTCATGTTGATTCATTGGCAAATAGAGATGACTTTACTTGTTTGTTCAAGTACTTTACCGTTTTGAAGATGAGTGTTTCCTTTAGTTCATAGCTTGAAGCCTTATATTGATTCATTGGCTCTCTAGATAGATTATCAATGATGAACTCTAGGATTGGTACTCAAGGGATGCTAGGTTAGAAGAATCAACATTCATTTAAACATTCAAGACATAACAACAAATTAGCTTGAAGTAAAGAAGTTGTTCTACAAGTAGCACATGTTTGGTGATCCATCTCCATGTTCCATCAAGGCACTTGTTCTAGACAAGGCTCTAAATGAGGCACACATGAGTCATATGGAGTATGTACAAGCATTCACCAAGGGAAAGCAACTCTACTTCCTTGGTAAGTAAAAGAAACTCTCACAATGCAAGTATAAAGATAAGCAATCATTCAAAGAGATAGAAGTTAGCTATGTACATTGTTAGCTAGCCATGCAATAGAAATTTAGCTATCCATTACACAAGTAACAAAGAAACAATTCATGATGTAAAGCAAAGAGAAGTAAAGCAATGAAAATGCAAGAGAAGTAAAACAAGAAAGTAATGCAATGTAAAACGTACTAGAGCTTGCAAAGAGAAGACGAAGCTTTGATTAACCCTTGTTACAAGTGATGTCACCTCCTTGATTACAAGCTTTCAACAGCACTCACTCTCTCTCTTTGATAAAATCTCTAGGAGGAAGAAGATGGAGACTAAAACCTAGGAGAAGACTAAAACAAAATACAAGAGTTCCCTAGTTCTCTCCTCTTTCTTCTTTGTTGCGCTCGTGCAGACCCTGGTCATGTATTTATAGCCCTCAGAGAGAAGCTTCGAGAGCCAGGTTGTTGGCGCAAAATCTGGGATCTAACGGCTTCATAACCGCCGCAGATACGCGGGAAAATCCAGTTTTGGCGGCAAAATCTGGGCCGTTGAGCCCAGATTTTCTGGTACAGGTTCGTTGCGAGGTTGTTATCCACGTGGCCTTCTGGAAGATTTAGTTGGCGCGCGGATCTCTCTGAATCCATATTCAAATCTTGGCTTCTTTTTGGGCTTTTGAATTAATCTCTTTAATTATTGCTAATTAAAGAGATTAATGGGTTTTCTCTCTTTTAAGTTGTGGACCTGCAAAAATAGAGAGGAAAGGATTAAAAATCACGTTTTTATATACAATATGCATGGTATGGAAGTGGTAAAATATGCAAATATGTGTAACAATCACACCCCCATACCTAGCTTTTGCTCGTCCTCGAGCAAAAAAAGAAAGAAAGAAAAAAGAAATCCTAACTAATTTATTACACCACTTTCGTAGGTGACACGATTGCACTGAGCACGTGCAACATGCCGTTAAACCTCTAGGTTACCCTAGAGGAGGAGTGTTGTCTCCTGAGGGTTTTCAGCGGATTGCACCCACAAAATCCATAAAGAAAAATAAAAGGGTTAGTGAAATTTTTGATCCATGTTTTAAAGATTCTAACTTGAGCTATAGGTTTCAGGTTACCCTAAACTTTTCATTCCTCTTATAAGTGTCTAATTGGAGTTTTGTTTTCAGCTTAGGTTAAGATTTTAGGGAAAAGATCAAAAATCGGATTTTGCATCAATCCTAGGATATATACATCTATAAATATGAAGGATCTTTCTTAGACTAAGTTCATTTATTTACTAATATATATAATATTTTTTTTCTTCTTCTTTTTTTTATTTACAATGTTTATTTATTTACATTTCCTTAGCATCCTTAGGCTTTCTAGTTTACCCTTGTAGCGAGCCTTTAACCGATGACTCCCAAACAAGACGGTCTTAGGGCACCAGATGAGAAAACATCCCTCGGGTTTAAGGTCTCGAGTAAAAAAGGCCACGAAGGAATTTAAGGACTTAACCACCTTTAGGCGTGATCGGCAATGCTTCTTGAGGCACGGCTAACCAGCTTAGTCAGTGGCTAAGTATTTATTATTTATTTATGTACATCTCTTTTTTTTCTTTTATATTTTTTTTATTATATATATATGTAAATAAAATCACAAAGTCTTTGATTAATCCTTCAATATGTTTAATGTTTATATCTAAAGAAAGAATTAAAATCTAGTAATTTTTCTAATCCTTTATTACTTAACCTAAAAATCTAACAAAACTCCTCTTTTCAACTTATAATTAGAAATCTTAATTTAGAGCTTCCTTAATCCCTAAATTTCAAGTTTGATTCTTTAAACATGGATCAAAGAATTTCTTCTTTTTTTTATATATATTTTTTATTTTTCTAAAAGAAAAAGTAAAATCTAAAAAGAAAGTAGAAAATCTCTAAAGAAAGGTAAAATCTAAAAGAAAATAAAAACCTAAAAAGAAAGTGAAAAATCCTAAAAAATAAAAGGCCTAAAAAGAAAGTGAAAAATCCTAAGTTAGCATCTACCCCCCCCCATACCTGTCTCATGCATTGTCCCCAATGCATGCAAGATGAAATGATGCATGAAATAGGTAAAGGATAAAGCTACTCCCTCTGTCGCTTTGGACCCGCGGTGGTGCTAGGTCCAGCCGACTGTGATCTCCTTAACGCTGCCTCCATACTACCTAGCCGAGAGGATTGCTCCTCTACCCTCTTCCTCAGCCTCACTTGTCCCCTAAAGATTTCTTCATGCCCTTCCACATGGTGGACATGAAGGTTCGTGACTCAGTTGGGGGATCCTGCCTCCAGAATTGTGGTTCATCTATCTCCTCTAGGCTTTCCTCCGAAGAGGACTCCACAGGTACATTCTCAGGCTGGGCACTGGGTGTCCAGAGTGCCTGCAAGCAACCATTATATGAGCTTGTGGGTCTCTCTACAGTAACAGGCACTCGGTCAAATGTATTAAAGACAGCGTCTGATATGAAATATTTACACAGACGTGTGATTAAGATTGCATGGGAATGCTTTGCACCTCGAGTGCGGGAGGAATTGTCAAGAATAGCACGGAAGATGGCCCTATTCAAACAGACCGTGTGGTTATGTGTCATTAAATCATGGATTATCTGTAACACGGGTCTGTTAAAGGAAGATTGGGGGTCAAGCCCAAAAATATTGCGTTGGACCCAACGTCCAATGCAATGAACATTTCGAAAGGTCGTGTTGGCTTTGAGCCCACGGTCCTGAATTGTACAATGGACCCCCATGATGGTCATAAAATCTATCAACGGCAAGGGGTCGCTATGGTGGGGATGACTGGGGACATTAGTGGTTTCAGCAATAAGTGGGATGGTAACAAAGATGTCACCGAATGGCATGTGAGATACAAATTGGTGCGTGTCATGATTCACAGATGCATAATCAATTGAATTATAAAAAGTAGTGACAAGATCAGGGCAATAATATGCATCATAGTCATTGTTATCATAGACCAAAGAGTACCAATTCCATGAACGTATTCTATCCACAAAAATGTGCCCATACCCCCCACTATCATTCAAAAGTATGGAAAAATCCCTTTCTACAAACAAATTCGGGGCCATGTATGATAATGGATCTTAAAGCAAAGGATTTTAGAGAGGAAATTGCAAACCACCCCCAGAGATCGTGGGGGGAAATCCAAAAACAGTTGTGCAGAAGGCACCCAGGACAGAATCTGGAAGAATGGCTCTGGATCTGCCAGCAGCAGAGGAAATCAGCCGACCAAAATTTTTCTGGGCGCCAGAGATGGCCGGAGTGCGGCGGAATTTCGGCCGGAAGTGGGTTTTTGCGGCAGATCTGAAGATTCTGGTGAAGGAAAAAAATTGGCAGAGTTGGCTCTGGAAGAAGGAGTTTAGATCTGAGGGGATTTCTATGTGTGAGGGAGAAAAGGTAGGTGAGGAGAGTATTTATAGGGGGTAAAAAAATGGGATTTCCAATTTTATCCCTAGGTCAAAGGTATATTTACAACCCTAGGTCAAAGGAGTTTGGAAATGAATGGAATCCTAGGGAAGAGAAATTCCTAGGAAAAAATCTCTAATTTTTTTTCTTTATTTTTATTTTTTTTATGTATTATTTACAAAAAGTGTAAAGAAAATTATTTACAAGTGTGGTCCCAAATGATATTCAGGAAAATGCGCGGAAAACTATACAGATGGAATGGTCACAGATAAACTGGGTCGTGAAGACCCAATTCATGAACTTCTTGTGACACGATTTCCGTGGTAAGGAATGGCTTTAAACGTTGACCGTTCACAGTGAATGTGTTGCCATTATTCGGGTCAAGAATCTCGATCGCACCGTGGGAAAAGACTTTGTGCACTACGTATGGTCCAGACCACCTGGTTCTCAATTTACCAGGGAAAAGGTGGAGTCGTGAATTATACAACAGAACCTTTTGTCCTACGACAAAAATTTTCCTGTGAATGGATTATCGTGAAAAAGCTTGGTTCTGTGTTTAGTGATCCGAGCATTGTCATATACTTCGTTTCTTAACTCTTCAAGCTCAGATATCTGCAACTTCCTTAATGCACCGGCTTTATCCAAATCCAAGTTCAGCTGCTTTAAAGCCCACATAGCTCGGTGTTCTAATTCTACAGGCAAGTGACAAGGTTTTCCAAATACAACTCGATATGGAGACATACCGAGGACAGTCTTGTAAGCGGTCCTGTATGCCCATAAGGCATCAGTTAGTTTGATGGACCAATCCTTACGGTTCTGTCCTACGGTTTTCTCCAAAATGAGTTTTATCTGTCTATTCGTGACTTCTACTTGCCCGTTGGTTTGAGGATGGTAAGCCGTGGATAGTTTGTGAGTGATAGAATATTTGCGCATCAGGGCTTCAAAATCCCGATTGCAAAAATGACTCCCATTGTCGCTTATTATCGCACGGGGGGCTCCGAAGCGAGAGATGATGTAGTCTCAAAAAAACTTGATGACAACATGGTTGTCATTTGTCCTTGTTGGAATTGCTTTAGCCCATTTGGAAACATAATCTACGGCTACCAAAATGTATTGGTTACCGTAGGACAGAGGAAAGGGTCCCATAAAATCGATGCCCCAGAGGTCAAAAATTTCGACTTCCAAGATGGGTGTAAGAGGCATCATGTCTCTCTGAGTGATACGACCCGTCATTTGACACCTATCACATAGCTTGCAAAAAGTATATGCATCCTTAAAGAGAGTGGGCAGTAGAATCCACTCGAAGCACTTTCTCAGCAGTTTTCCGTGGACCAAAATGTCCACCGCAAGCTAGCTTGTGACAAAATGTCAAAACACTCTGATGTTCATCCTCAGGAAGGCACCTACGTATTATTTGGTCAGGACAATATTTGAATAAATACGGTTCATCCCAAAAGAAGAACCGCATTTGACGCATGAAACGATGTTTTTCCTGACTTGACCAATGAGAAGGTATTTGCCTGGTAGCAAGGTAATTCACAATGTCAGCATACCAGGGCTCTCCACACATCCCAAAAATGTGTTCGTCAGGGAAATTGTCATTAATTGGTATTCTCTCCTTAGGTGTATTTGGGATTCTCGACAAGTGATCAGCTACCACATTCTCAACGCCCTTTTGTCTTTAATCTCCAAATCAAACTCTTGCAAAAGAAGTATCCATCGAATAAGTCTTGCCTTAGCATCTTTCTTTTGCATTAAGTACTTTAGGGCGGAGTGATCAGTAAAAATAATTGTCCTAGACCCTAGCAGATATTGGCGAAACTTCTCCAACGCAAAGACAACCGCTAAAAATTCCTTTTCAGTAGTTGTATAATTGAGTTGGGCATCATTCAGTGTTCTGCTAGCATAATAGATTACGTGTTGCCTATTATCAATACGTTGTCCTAAAACAGCGCCTATAGTAAAGTCAGAGGCATCACACATAATCTCAAAAGGCTTGGTCCAATCTGGTGCAGAGATGATCGGTGCTGAGACAAGTCTACTTTTAAGCTCTTTCCACGATTTTTGACATTCCTCATCAAATATAAAGGGTACATCCTTTCCTAAGAGATTTGTCAAGGGTCTTGCAATGTTGCTAAACCCTTGAATGAATCGTCTATAGAAACCAGCGTGCCCTAAGAATGATCTAATGTCCTTTAAGCATGTTGGTTCAGTAAGCTTCGTTATGACTTCCACTTTAGACTTGTCCACCTCAATTCCTATTCTTGATACCTTGTGCCCAAGTACGATTCCTTGCTTGACCATAAAGTGACACTTTCCCCAGTTAAGTGTCAAATTTTTCTCCATACATCGTTGTAACACCAGCTGTAAATGGTACAAGCATTGCTCAAAGGAATCCCCATAAATTGAGAAATCATCCATGAAAATTTCCAGAAATTTCTCCACCATGTCCGAAAAGAGGCTCAACATGCAACGTTGAAATGTTGCAGGAGCATTGCAAAGGCCGAAGGGCATCCTTCAGTATGCAAACGTTCCAAAAGGATAGGTGAAGGTAGTCTTATCTTGGTCCTCGGGAGCGATTGGGATTTGATTATATCCTGAATATCCATCCAGGAAACAGTAATACTCGTGTCCTGTCAATCTCTCCAGCATTTGATCAATGAATGGAAGTGGAAAGTGGTCTTTACGTGTGGCAGTGTTCAGTTTCCTGTAATCAATACAAACTCGAATCTTCGTTGGAAGACGTGTTTGTATCAATTCTTTATTCTCATTTTCCACCACAGTAAATCCAGCTTTCTTAGGTACAGCATGAACTGGACTAACCCACTGACTATCGGATATGGGATAGATAACCCCATTGTCTAATAGTTTCAAGATTTCAGATCTAACAGCTTCCTACATAATGGGGTTAAGTCTACGCTGTGGGTCTCGTTTAGGCTTGGCATCTTCCGTCAAATGAATCCTATGTTGAACAATGGAAGGACTAATCCCCTTGATATCAGCCATTGTCCAACCAATGGCCTCTCTATTTTCCCTTAACACAGTCAGAAGGTCCTCTTCTTGTTGTTTAGTGAGATTGGATGCAATGATTACCGGAAAGGATTCCTTCTCATCCAAGTATTTGTACTTGAGATGGTCGGGAAGAGCCTTAAGCTCAGAAGAAGGGACCGGATCTATCACTGGTTGTTCATGGTGTAAAGGAAGAATAGGGGTGTAATTAGTAGTCCTTTCAACATTTGATCCAACAATCTGATCAAGGTTGAAGTCATCCGACTCCAACTCAAACTCTTCTTCAGACTCATACTCAACCTCCTCCACATGTTCGCTGGTTAACCCCTCTATCAAGTTCACTTCGAAAGAGTCACTGTCCAAATCCCTTGGCTGCTTTCCCAGATGGAAGACATTCACTTCTTTTGTCATATCTCCGAACGTTAGACGCATCGATCCATTTAGGCAGTTGATGATCGCATTCGCTGTGGCTAAGAAAGGACGTCCGAGAATGACAGGTGTTTGCGCTCTGTGATTTTGTACGGGTTGTGTTTCAAGAACAACAAAGTCCACGGGGTAAATGAATTCCCCGACCCGTATTAAAACATCTGTAATTTCCCCCTTTGGAATCTTTACAGAGCGGTCAGCCAATTGGATAGTCATCTGGGTTGGACGAAGGTTGCCTAACCCTAACTGCTGATATACGGAAAAGGGGAGAAGATTGATGCTCGCGCCCAAGTCTAGCAAAGCCCTATTTATGGTGGTCTGCCCTATGATGCAAGAAATGGTAGGGCTCCCTGGATCTTTGTATTTCACAGGGATCGGACCATTGAGCAGTTCACTTATGTTGGAAGCCAAGAAGACTTTTTTAGGGACATTTGCTTTACTCTTTTTGGTACACATTTCTTTCAGAAACTTGGCGTAGGATGGGACATGTTGAATGGCATCTAAGAGAGGGACATTGATTTGTACTTGGTTGAATATCTCTCTTATCTTCTCCATGTGAGCATTCATCTTATGATTTGTAAGCCTATTTGGGAATGGGACAACAGGCTTGTATGTTTGCTCATCAACTTTCTCTTTTCCTTTAGACTGGGAAGTGGATGATTGTGTGCTTGAAGAAGGACTGTCTTGCATGGGTTGTACTGGAACAGAAGGTGTGACACAGATTTGGGAGACTGATTCGAAACCTTATTATCTACATGCTTCCCAGATCTAAGGATTTGAATAGCTTGGCATTGGCTGGTCCCAAGTCTTCAACTTCGTGCAGGGGAAAATGAGTTTTGGGATTTGGCACAGGTTGGCTAGGTAGCATTCCTTTTTGTCTTTCGGCCAGAGAATTAGCCAACTGACCTATCTGGATTTGCAATTTGTTCATGTCCTGCTGCTGGTTGTTCATCATTGAAGCTTGGGTCTTAGATAAGGTCTCTATCATTTTCCCAAATCAGAAAGTCTCTTGTCTGAAGGGTTTGGTGGTGGATGATGCTGATACTGGGGCTGAAAATTTGCTTGGTAAGGCACAGGATTTTGATATGACTGGAACCTGGGTGGACTCTGGTATGAATGAACATTTGGTGGCTTCTGGTGGTAAGTCGGTGGATGAGACTGAGCAGGGTATTGTTGTGAAAATGGTTGTCTCGGCTGCTCGGGACCAGACTGACTCCAAGAAAAATTAGGATGGTTTCGCCATCCCGGATTATAGGTTTTGGAGTAAGGATTGTAAGTGGGTCTGATGTACGCGGCATTCGTACTCTCCTGAAATATTTGAGTTTGATAAACTGGACACTCCTCAAACAGATGATTCAGATCATGGCAGTAGGTACAACCCGGATTAACCACAGGTGTTGGGTTGACCTGATTAACAGCAGAATTTTCCCTGGACTCTAGCAACTCAATCCTCTTCATCAATTGTGTAATTTTAGCTTCTGCAGCTATCTAGGATTCTATGGAGTGTAAACCAGTTCTGGAAGTTGTGGGTGGGGTTTCTCAGTACATGATTCCCACTGGATTGTCTTTTCAGCTAAAGCCTCAAAAAGATCCCAACCCTGATCTTCATCCTTCTTTAAGAATTCTCCTTGACACATGGTTTCAAGGAGCGTCTTAGTCTGATAATCGAGCCCATCATAGATAATCTGGTACTGGCGCCATTTTTCTATACCGTGATGGGGACACAGGGCTACTAGGTCTTTGAAACGCTCAAAGTACTTTCAAAACGGTTCATTTGCTTCTTATTTGAATTGCATTATATTCTTCCTCATAATGGCTGTCTTATGGATAGGATAAAACTTTTTAAGAAAGACCTTAACGAAATCATCCAAAGAAGAAATTGAGCTGACTGGGAGATTATAAAGCCACTTCTTAGCAATATCCTTAAGTGCGAAAGGTATAAACCTAAGTCTGACAGCATCTTCGTTCAACTGGGAAATTCTCATCATAAGGCATACTTCTTCAAACTCTCGGATGAAGAAGTATGCATCCTCAGATTCAAGGCCATGGAATCGTGGAAGAGTGTTTATGAACTCGGGCTTTAACTCAAAGTTACTTCCATTTGTGTTTGGGAGGAGAATGCAAGATGGAAGTGATGTGCGGATCGGGTAGAACTTGTCTTGCAACGAAACGTTGTTGGTCATGATTGTGTTGAGTGGTGGTGTATGTGGCAGTGTAGAGACTCTCACAAGCCTAGCAGAATTCGGATCTCGATACCACTCTTGCATACAATTACACAATCAACGTGCACCGATCACACAGGCGAAAAAATGAAAAATAACAAACAAGAAAAAAGAAAAAAATCAATCCAAGCTTTCTAGGTTTTCTGGACCTAGACGACTCCTAACTTTAGATTGTCCACAGGAGGTTTGGTGTAGACTTTGACTATAAGCAATCAGCCAGGGAAGGTCAAGGTTGGTGGGAGGTTTTCCGTCAGAGACGTTCCTTAATTAAGTAACCATCAATCTTCGGGCTTTCGGCCCTCAATCCCTTTCCTAGACACTGATTTTACAAAAGTCACTTTCCAACACTTTTTCCCCTTAGGATAATCTCCTAAGTGAGTCCGAATGTCCCTAGGGCCAGCGTCTAGCAATTTTTATTTAGAAGCTTAGGATTGTGAGTGCTTGGGAAAATGATTTGTGGGCTAAGGAAAGGGTGATAAAATCCCCACCTTATCTTTTTTATGGGTGATGCCCTTAAGGTTGATTTGTGCAAGTGTACGATATAACAAACAAGGTTCACTCAAAGCTTAATTAAATCAAACAAAGAGTGAGTCCTAGTCTATATGCTATGCTTACGTACCTTGCCTCCAGCACTCTTCAACAGTAAATGTAAAGGAATTGAAAAGACACGTGCCTAGAGATGCAAATGTCTAAACAATTTTTTTAACTTTGCAACAATTTTTTACTGTTGATTAGCAGATATCAGGTGAAGCAAAAAGATTTAAAGTATTGCAGCAGCTGTATTTTGCAGAGAAGCAAGCCCGGCAGAAAAGTGGTCAGTAGTCAACTCCTCCTTGCCGCAATTCTACGGCAAAAACCCAGAATTTGCGGCAATTCAGAGGGATCCTGGTCTCTGCTTTCGAGAGCAGAGGCCCAGGTCCACTTATATGTTTCTGCAATGCAAAATTTCCTGTTTCTTCAACCTGTAATCTGCAACAGAGAAGAAGATTCGTTTAGTTCTTCACTTTAAAGAAAATCTGTTGCTCTCCCCGGCAACGGCGCCAAAAAATTTGATTGGGAAAGAATCATGTTGTAGATTGCACAGATATGATGTAAAAGAAAGAAGTTTAGAGTCAACCTTTGTGCTTGATCAATCCACAAATGTATTTATAAGGTCAATGTATCCTTTCCAATCTCCGTTATAGCAAATGCTATACCGGGTCGATTCTCCGGGAGAGCTAGTGATGGAAGCGTTACGGTTCGAAGTGAAACAAGAAAACAAATATTCTTCTTTGTAATTACACAAATGTAAGAAACATGGAAAGAAAAATAGAAGAAGTGGTTGATTTGTGCATGATGGAAAAGAAACCAAAAGAACTTTAGTAAATTGTATTGCTAAGAGAAAAGAAGCCAGTAAAGAAAATGTTTGGAAGACTTTAGATGAGAAAGTACATGGCTAGCTAACTTTACTTCGCTAACTTACTATACTCAATGGTGATGCTTGATTGCCTCATGTTGATTCATTGGCAAATAGAGATGACTTTGCTTGTTTGTTCAAGTACTTTACCGTTTTGAAGATGAGTGTTCCTTTAGTTCATAGCTTGAAGCCTCATATTGATTCATTGGCTCTCTAGATAGATTATCAATGATGAACTCTAGGATTGGTACTCAAGGGATGCTAGGTTAGAAGAATCAACATTCATTTAAACATTCAAGACATAACAACAAATTAGCTTGAAGTAAAGAAGTTGTTCTACAAGTAGCACATGTTTGGTGATCCATTTCCTTGTTCCATCAAGGCACTTGTTCTAGACAAGGCTCTAAATGAGGCACACATGAGTCATATGGAGTATGTACAAGCATTCACCAAGGGAAAGCAACTCTACTTCCTTGGTAAGTAAAAGAAACTCTCACAATGCAAGTATAAAGATAAGCAATCATTCAAAGAGATAGAAGTTAGCTATGTACATTGTTAGCTAGCCATGCAATAGAAATTTAGCTATCCATTACACAAGTAACAAGCAACAATTCATGATATAAAGCAAAAAGAAGTAAAGCAATGAAAATGCAAGAGAAGTAAAACAAGAAAGTAATGCAATGTAAAACGTACTAGAGCTTGCAAAGAGAAGACGAAGCTTGATTAACCCTTGTTACAAGTGATGTCACCTCCTTGATTACAAGCTTTCACAGCACTCACTCTCTCTCTTTGACAAAATCTCTAGGAGGAAGAAGATGGAGACTAAAACCTAGGAGAAGACTAAAACAAAATACAAGAGTTTCCCTAGTTCTCTCCTCTTTCTTCTCTGTTGCGCTCGTGCAGACCCTGGTCATGTATTTATAGCCCTCAGAGAGAAGCTTCGAGAGCCAGGTTGTTGGCACAAAATCTGGGATCTAACGGCTTCATAACCGCCGCAGATACGCGGGAAAATCCAGGTTTTGGCGGCAAAATCTGGGCCGTTGAGCCCAGATTTTCTGGTACAGGTTCGTTGCGAGGTTGTTATCCACGTGGCCTTCTGGAAGATTCAGTTGGCGCGCGGATCTCTCTGAATCCAGATTCAAATCTTGGGCTTCTTTTTGGGCTTTTGAATTAATCTCTTTAATTATTGCTAATTAAAGAGATTAATGGGCTTTCTCTCTTTTAAGTTGTGGACCTGCAAAAATAGAGAGGAAAGGATTAAAAATCACGTTTTTATATACAATATGCATGGTATGGAAGTGGTAAAATATGCAAATATGTGTAACAATCAATACCTTCCTTGAGGTCTCCCTCTTCGGAAGTTGCTTTGCCTCCCCTTCTTGTAGAACATCTTGCCCACCTTCCGGATGAGCATGGCGAAGTCCTCATCGCAATCCTCCGATGAGTCATCCTCTTCAAGAATGGTTGGAGTGGCTTTGAAGGCGAGCGTTTCTTTCTTGGGCGCCTCCCTCTCTTCTCTAACCTTCATTTCCATCTCATGTGTTTTGAGATTTCCAATGAAGCCGGAGAAGTCCATCTCCTCCCGATCGTTGAGCTCCTTGAGGGTAGTAGCCTTCACTTCCATGCCTTGGGAAGAGCTCTAATGACCTTCCTTATCTTTTGGTCATTGTCGATTGCGTCACCTAGAGAAGATAAAGCATTAGTAATCTTGGTAAAACGTGTGAGCATGTCATCAATGCTCTCATTATCAAACATATAAAAGTTCTCATATTGAGAACGCAACAAGTCAATCTTAGATCTTTTGACTTGTAACGTTCCTTCATGAGTCACAATAAGAATGTTCCAAACTTCAAATGAAGATTTGCAATTTATGATGCGTGATAAGTCATCCTCATTTAAGGCTTGGGTCAAGGCATATTGGGCTCTAGCATTAGCTTCATAATCCTTGGAGGTGTCCTCGGACCATGAGCTCTCATCAGTAAGGGGTTCAATAAATTCTTTAGTAATAGACCTAGCAACCCTAACTCCTAGGGACTTAAGGAATAGGTTCATCTTGACCTTCCATATGGGAAAGTTCAAGCCATCAAACTTCGGTGGGGACTTGATACTAGAAAAGTCAAGTGATGCCATGGATGAATAATATAAAGCACAATAAATGAAGAATGCAACTAATATAGCCAAATAACAAGGATCTCCCTAAGGTGGTTAAACCAAATTGTAGGGTTACACTCTGATACCAATTGAAATCACCTAGAGGGGTGGTGAATAGGTGATGGCTATATGAAATGTGGCAATAATGCGGAATTAAAAATTCTACTAACAAATTGCTCAAATTAAAAGACTAGCAATAAACACAATAAGTAGTGCAAGAAATAAAGGAGTTGAGTTTAGAGAAAATTCGAGCAAACACAAACACAAGTATATGTTTCCGAGGTTCGAGCCACGCTCTACGTCCCCCCCTTCCTCACTTGAAGGATTTTCACTATTGTTGATCCCACTGGATCGCCAATACAAGGACACACTTGTCCTATCTCTTGTGATGCCGCAACACCACCCGGAGCACACTAGCTCGCCTTAAGGCCGATGCTTCTACAACTTCACACAAGAAGAAAATGATCACACTTGATCGAAAATCGCTCACTTAGCACAATCCTATAACCAATATGTAGATGTAGAATTTGGGATTGTGTAGTGCAAATATCTAGAGTGAAGTAGAGGTAAAGGCTCAAAAGGTGTATGGAAATTTTGGCTTTGAAAATCTTTTCTCAAATGAAAAGCTTGTAAAACTTATGAAAATCTCTTGTCAAATCTTGTCAAAATTGTTGTCCCATCAAGTTGAAATGACCTCCTATATATAGGAGATGAGAAACAGGGCAAAAAGGCTGGAGAGATTCGTTGGGTGAGTTTCCAACAAAATCTGTCAGAAAAAATAGAGCTGTTGGAGTCTGTTAGAATTTCTGACAGCTGCCGGTCGACCGGGCCGGTCGACCGCCAATGGTCATATTTCTGACCGTTGGGGGACAACGGTCGACCGCCCCGATCGACCCGAACAAACAGAGAGCACTGTAAGTGTCCCGGTCGACCCGAACGATCGGCCGACGTACACACATGCACAGCGTGCACGTCGGTCGACCGGCTCCTGTCAGTTCTGAAAAATCAGACACTGCAGAAACCAGAACTTGGGTTTTTGGTTTTGGTCTTTTGGGTTGAGGTTTTGGACCTTATAAAAATAAGAGTATGATCATAAGTCACTACTCTAACATATTAAAACATTTTGATAAAGATCCTCTTTGATAAAAACTTGTTTTTCCAAAAATCGGTTTTTCCAAAACTTAAAGTTTCTAAAGCTAATTTTCAAAACATGTTAACTCTAAAACTAAGTTGGAAATAGAAATTGTTTTTTGAAGCCATGAATCAAACTAAAGTGTGTGTGTGAGTGACAATCCCATAACTCTACTTCTAACATCTAGGTTTTGACAAAACGTCTAAAAGAAAAAGTAAAAATATAAATCTTGGACTTTTTCATTGTCTTGATCTTGACTTGGTCTTTTCTTCATGTCTTGATCCCGAAGCTTCCTAATGTGCTTAGCTTGGGAATGCACATCTTTAGCGGCATCCAAACTTGTGACTCTTGATATCGGAGCCGTCAAATCAACCTGTTTTAACTTGAAATCTTTTAAACAAAATTGTTAATACATAACTAAATATGGTTTGTTATCACCAAATATTCAACGGGATATTGGGCTAATGGCCTTTGGGCCAATAATGACTAGAGAAGTGAATGTCTTCAACATAGACAAACAACCTCGAAAGATAAGAAATCAAACATTTGAGGTAAACTTTGTTGGAAACAATTGTGATGAAGAGAGTGAAGATTCAGAAGATGAGTCGCTGTTTCTTAATGAATTATTTAAAAATGAATGCGATTATTTGATGACGAAGATCCTAATGTTAGAGTACCCTTTAAAAAGGGGAAAACTGATTTGAATATCTTCACTTTCAATGAGCCAACCAAGAATGTATCCCATGAGAATATAGTTCAAGAACCTCCGATTGACATACTTTTGAAGACCTCTTCGAACAAGAACTCATGTGTTTGGATGGACCAACGAGGGATCTTTTGATTAATTGCACATCTCTAGGGAAAGTGTTGACCTCAGCTTTGAGGAGATATATGGAGCTGAGTTAGAATTCCTAGGCATTCACAATGAGGAAGTTCCAAATGAGAAGGGTGGTGGTGACAAATTTTTGAATGAGGATTGTAGTGATATGAGGAAGAAACACCTACAGAAGGTGAGACTGGGGATGCAGAAAGCTAAAATGACAATATAATCGGCCTCCCAACTGTGCCCTATAAAAAGGACCCATTGGAATGATGGGAAACGAGCTAGAGGGATAAGACCGAAAAAGTTCTAGGTGTGGAGATACTTCATGTTGTACATTTTCCCTGTTTTCCCTGCATATCACTTTGAGATCCCTTTTGTAAATAATAAAAAAAACAACAAAAAAATGATAAAAGAAAAAAATTTTAAAAAATAATAACTTCAAACAAGTGGACTTTGGTGCTAAATGGCACCAAGAGTTCCCTCTCTTCATGAATCCCTTTTCAAATCACCCTAGGGTTGTAAATACCCAATTCAACCTAGGGTAATTTTGGGAATTCAACTCTTTCAGCCTCCTATAAATACCATCTAACCCTGAGTCTCTCCTCTCACCCTAAATCTCATCTCAGATCTAAAACAACCCACTCGAGCGCCGCTCCTCAAATTTTTCTCCTCCACAGACCTCTCCTTTGTGCCGCGTTTTCTCGACCAGAACCACGATTCCGCGGCCGTCTGAGCTCTGCTGGTGCGCCGCCAAGGTCTGTTGCAGTCGCTGTTCCTACTCTTGGCCGATCCAGTGGCAGATCATCTGAATGCTCGATCAAGTGCCCTCTGCAAATCGGATTTGATTTCCCTCCACGTATTTCGGGGGTGGTTTGCATTCTAATCTTCCGATCTCTTGTGTTTTTCTACATCTTTAGCATGGCACCATCTTTATTTGCTGAGAAGGATTATTCAAGGATTTTTAGTGATAACAATGGGTATGGGCATATTTTTATAGATAGAATCCGTGCTTGGGATTGGTACTCTCTTGTGTATGATAATTCCGATAATGATGCATTTTATTGACCTGAATTAGTGTCATCATTTTACACTTCCATTGATCATGCATCGGTAAATTTTAACACGTACCAATTCGCGGTTCATATGCCCATAGGTGACATTTTCTTCACACTTCCTCTCCTTGAGGAACTCACTCACGTCCCTTGCTACCCACAACACAGCGACCCCCTTCCACTCATTGACTACATGTCCATTATGGGGGCCCGCTGCACCGAACAAAGACCGAGGGCTCAAGGCCAGTACCACCTTCCGTAATGTGCATTGCGTTGGACGATGGATCCAATGCAATATTCTGGGACTGGACCACACCACTTCTTTCAACCGCCCTGTGTTGCAAATACTTCACGACCTTATGACTAGGCAGCACACGGTCTGCATCAAAAAGACCATCTTCCATTCCATCATTGCCAACTCCTCACGCACCCGTGGTGCTAAACATTCACACGCCATTCTGATTACACGTCTATGTAGGACTTTCCTATCGGACGTTGTATTTGACGCATATGACCGAGTGTTTATCGCACACGAGAGGGCCACTAGTGCCTATATAGTTGCTTACATGCGGTCTGGACCCCTAGTGTCCAGCCTGAGGATGTGCCAGTGGAGTCCTCTTCTGAGGAAAGTCTAGAGGAGGAAGATGAGCCCGCATTTTGACACCAGGACCCCCCTACGGACTCACGTGCATTTATGTCCACAATTTGGCGGGGCATGAAGAAAATTTTTAGGGGACAAGTTCGGCTGAGGAAACAAGTGGAAGAGCAATCATCTAGATTAGACCGTATTGAGGCCGGTCTTCAGCGTTCACAGTCGGCTGGACCCAGCACCACCGCTGGTCCAAAACGACGACGGGGGTGATTCTGTTCCTTTACCTATTTCATGCATATTTTATCTTGCATACATTGAGGACAATGCATGAGATAGGTATGGGGGGGTAGATACTAACTTAGGATTTTCATTTTCTTTTTAAGAATTTTATTTTCTTTTTAGGATTTTTATTTTTCTTTTTAGATTTTGTATTTTTAGATTTTTCATTTTCTTTAGATTTTACATTTTCTTTTTAGAAAAACCATAAAAAATAATAAAAAATAATAAAAAAAAGAAAAGAAAATTTTGATCCATTTTTAAAGAATCAAACTTGATTTTAGGGATTAAGGAAACTCTTAACTAAGATTTCTTAATATAAGTCGAAAAGAGGAGTTTTGTTGGATTTTTAGGTTAAGTAAAAAAGGATAAGAAAAATAGCTAGATTTTAATTCTTTCTTAGGATATATACATTAAATATATTGAAGGATTAATCAAAGACTTAGTGATTCTATTTACACATATATATAATAAATAATAATAATAATAAGAAAAAAATAAGTATAAATAAATAAATAAAATAATTACTTAGCCACTAATTAAGCTGGTTAGCTGTGCCTTAAGAAGCATGGCCAGTCACGCCTGAAGGTGGTTAAGTCCTTAGTATTCGTGGCCTAGTTTATTCGAGTCCTTGAACCTTAGGGATGTATCTTCATCTGGTGCCCTAAGACCGACTGGTTTGGGAGTCATCGATAAGAGGCTTGTTACATGGGTAAATTAGAAAGCCTAAGGAAGCTAAGGAGGTGTAAATAAATAAATAAATAGATAAATAAATAAAAAATATATATTGTATATATTAGTAAATAAATGAACTTTAGTCTAAGAAAAATCCTTCATATTTATAGATGTATATATACTAGGTTTGATGCAAAATCCGGTCTTCGCTCTATTCCTTAAAAACTTAACCTAAGTTGAAGACAAAACTCTAAATAGACACTTATAAAAAGAATGACGAGTTTAAGGTAACCTGAAACCTATAGATCAAGTAAAGTTCTTGAAAAATATGGATCAAAAAATTTTTTCACTAACATTTTTTCTTTTCTTGGATTTTGTGGGTGCAATCCGCTGAAAACCCTCAGGAGACAACACTCCTCCTCTAGGGTAACCTAGAGGTTTAACGGCTTGTTGCACGTGCTCAGTGCAATCGTGTCACCTACGAAAGTGGTTCAATAATTTAGCTAGGATTTTTTCTCTTTTTGCTCGGGGACGAGCAAAAGCTAGGTATGGGGGTGTGATTATAGTTCATTTTTGCATCTTTTTCCACTTCCATATCATGCTTTATGTAAATAAAAATAAGATTTTTATTACTTTTCTCTCTTATTTTTCAGGTCCACCATTAATGGAGAGGAAGGCCCATAATCAAGGAATTTTCAAGGTATTAATGGGATTAATTAAAGAGCCAAATGGAAAAGCCCAAAGAGAAGCCCAGATCTGGAGTCGTCCATGAATATCCCAGCTTTCTAGAAGATCCAGCGTGGCAAACAGACTGTAACAAAACGGCAACAGAAAACATTGGCGCAACGGCCAAGATTCTGCCGCGGAAACGCGGCTCTGGCCGCGGATCCGCGGCAAGCATCTAGCCGTTGAGCCAGCGTTTGATCCCACGGCCAAGATTTGAGGGCCTCATCCTCTGGGGCCTATAAATAGACCCCTAGGGCCTCTGCGAAAAAGAGGAGGAGAGAATAGGAGAGAAGAGCTTGTATTTTTGAGAGAATTGTAGGAATTTTCTCTAGCTTCCTTTAGTGCTCTTGTAATCTTCTTTCTCCTTCTAGAATTCTGCAAAGAGAAAGAGAGTGAGTGTGAGATCTTGTAATTGAAGTGGTGACAACTTGAATGCAAGGATTGATCCATCTATCTTCTCATCTTTGCTAATTCTAGTGCTTTACTTTCTTGTGCTTTACTTTCTTCAAGCTTTAATTTCCATTGCATTTTCTTCTACCATGAATTGTTGTGTTCTTTTCATTTCAATGTCTAGCTAACTCTCTAACATGACTAGCTAACCACTAACTTTACTAACTTCTAACTCTTGGGTGATTGCTAATTCATGTAATTCATTGGATACTTTATTGTGATCTTGTAATTTCAAGTCTCTATTATCCCCAATGAAGATGAGTTACTTTAATTCTTGGCAAATGCTTGTTTTCATTCCATATGATTCATGTGAGCCTCATTTAGAGCCTTGTCTTTAGAACAAGTGCCTTGATGGAACATGGAGATGGAGCACCTAACTATGCTATTTGTTGTACAATTTTCTTACTTCAATGCTAACTCGAGTATGGCTTTGAATGACTAATGAATCTTGTATCTTCTTCCTTAGCATTCCCTTGAGTGACACTCATTGATTCCACCATTGAAAAATCTATCTTAGGAGTCGATGAATCAATGAGGCTACAAGACAAGCCGAGAAGATCACTCATCCTCCAAGGGGGAAAGTATTTGACCAAACAAGCAAGACAAACCTTTGCCGATGAATCAACATGAGGCCTGCGTCACCCTATGAGATTAGTAAGTTAGTAAATTAGAAGGGTTAGCTAGTCATGATTTCTTCTATCTAAAGTCTTTTCAAGGTTTTCCTTCTCAAGTTTTCTTTCCAAGCTAGTAAAGTTTTTCAAGTTCTTTTCACTTTACTTTCCATCTTTTTCCTTATTATGCAACAAAATCCACAACGAATTTTTCCTCTCTTTTCCATGTCATTTTGTTTTTGTTGAACATAGAAGAACTCTCGTTTTCTTTCTTTAAAAACTCAACCGTAAAGCTTCCATCGCAAGCTCTCCCTGAGGATCGACCCGTAATAGTTTATACTACTACGGTGATTCGGAAGGAGTAAAGAAAAATTGTGAATACATTTTTGGAGTTTTTGAGCATCACTACGAGCATCGAAGGTTGATTATAAACCCTCTTTCTCTGAATATTAGTACACTCCTGCCTTTCGAACAACCACGCGTGGCGAAGTCGTGCTCACGGTATAACTACGCTTAAATGGAGTTAGCGGCAAAGTATTGAGCGCTAGGTCCGCCTACCAGGCGTACCTAAGAGACCTGTTGGTCTGAAGGCACTCCCTCTTTCGAGGAAATGAGAGAGAGCCCAAAGGGATAATATGCCAGAAGGCAGATACCTGCAGAGGTGTTAGTACCAAACACACGCATGTAAACAAAATAATAGATAACAACTAAGCTATCACTAGAGTAGTGAAGCCCAGAGGCTAAGTAAGGTAGAAATAAAGTCAACGAGCAAACAAGCAAAGATCCAAGTGAAACTTAAACAAAGCTGGAGAGAAACTAGCACACAACACTAAAGGCTATCATGCTTGGCGTGGTTACTGCTCACGGCGAAGCTAACACACGCGTGTAGTGGCGGGTAAACCGCTCTGCATCACCCATGACAAAGTCGCGCCCACGGCGTACTATTCTTGGATGGAATTAGCGATAGAGCACTGAGCGCTAGTCTCGCCTACCAAGCGAGGCTGAAAGACCTAGTGATCTGTGCACCCAAAGGGCTGAAAGGGTTTGAAGGCTGAATATAGATACTTTCACAAGATGCTAGTACCACATAAGTAGGTAAAAACTAGACTATCCGTGGAGTGGCAAAGCCCAGAGGCTAAGTGTAGAGCCCGGAGGCTCACGACCACGAAGTGTAGGCCACGCGTGATAATAAAGTAGAAGAAGAACACGTCACAGGTAGTGCATATGTACAGGTATAAAACTACACTACTACAGGCATTCATTACACCGATACAAATACACATGTCCACAGTATACATGTACACACCCACATCGCTACAATACACAACACTGGTACAAATCTACATGTCCATGATACGTTACAATTTCACCAATACACCAATACAATTACACATCCCACATAATTAAAATCACCCGTTAAAATGGGAAAACACAATAAATGAGGCGAGAACACTCGCCTAAAATCTTTAGATTACACCGTAAAATCTCGAACTCCAAACATGTGCACGGGCATTATCCACAACCAGGAGAGAGAGTTAAAGAGAGAAAATAAGATCTAGAGAGAGAAATTTGGAGAGAAAGAGGGGGAGGGAGGGAGACTGAGAAAGAAAGAAAGAGGTAAAGGGAGGTGGTCGGCCACTTAGTGGCTGGCCAGTGGTGGCACGGTGATCGGCCATAGCCGCCGACAGCCCACAAGAAAGAGATGAGGAAAGAGAGAGAGAAAGAGACAAGAGAGAAAGAGATAGGAGGGAACGAGAGAAAGAAAGAGATCGAGGGGGGAGAAAGGAGGGGATCCAAGTGGAGGAGAGAGGGACTAGCCGACCAGTAGCCGGTAGGTGGCGAGTCAGCGATGGCCGTCGCGGCCACGACCACAGGGAGGAGGAGAGAAAGAGGGAAGAAAGAAAAAAAGAAAAAGAATAAGAAGAAGAAGAAAAAGAAGAAGAGGAAAGAGAAGAGGAGGGAGAGAGACAGTCGACGGCAGTTGGCAGCGTTAGGGAGGGTCGCTAGCGGTCGGTGGCAGCCGGATCTGGCCCCGGTGGTAGCGGATCTTGTGGCGGTGGCAGTTTTTGGAAATAAAAGGAAGAGAGATGAGAAAGAGGGAGAAAGGAAGAGAAGAGAGAGAGAGGGATCAGAGCCTGGGGGTGTCATCGTTGCTGGTCGGTCGCCGGCGTAGGCCAGGCGGTGATCGTGGTCAAATTTGGGGGAGAGAGGGAGAGGGATAAGAGAGAGAAAGTGAAAGGGAAAGAGAGAGGGGAGAAGGGAGGAGAAGGGGGAGAGAGAGAGAGGAGGCCTGGGGTTGGTCACCGGCATTGTGGTCGCCAAAGGAGGCGCCGGAGCGATTTTACAAACAGTTTTTAGGTGGGGTTTTGGAGAGAGTTTTCTCTAAGATTTTTGAAGAATTTTACAACTAGTTTTCAAGTACTATATTGCCTATTTTCAACAGAGTTTTTAACAAGTTTTTTAGCTTCAAATACACATCTTTATTTCAAGTATTTCAAAATTCTGGAAAATCAAGAAAAACAAGTTTTGGAAACACAAATTTTGTTCTTCAAGTTTCTATATCTTCATATAAGTTTTCCCAATTGTTTTCTAAAGATCTTCATTTCTAAAATTTTTGTTTTCTCACAAGCTTGAACTATCATTGCAAAATCTATCCTTTAGGATCTTGTATTGTAGGATTTTTCGTTTGTGATCTTTGTGATCGTTAAGGATTGTAACCTACAAGTTACTTTATGCATTTAGCTTTGTGCCCTCGTCTTGTATAGAGGAGTATTGGCTTTGTACTCTCCCTTTTGTGTAGAGGTAATTTACTTTGTGCATTGACTTTGTGCCTCCTCTTGTGTAGAGGATTTGATTTTGTATCCTTTGTGGAGTTGCTTAGTGGAGATAGTGAAAATTCCTCACTGGGTGAAGGCAGCGACGTAGAGCAAGTGGTCAAACCTCTAAACATATATTAGTGTTTGCATTTTCTATCTCTCAACTCTACTTATTTATGTCTTACATTGCTATTATTGCTTATTCATACATACTTGATATTGTGCTCACACTTGTATTGATTCAAGAGAGCTATTGAAGCACCTCAACTCTTATAAATAAGGTATCTTGAAGAGAAGTTTTAGAGCCCTTCACCAGAAGTTTAGTTTCACTCTTTGGAATTCATTTGTGTGTTAGTTTTATTAGCCATAGTTTTTATAATTCCGTGTTTGATTAGCGCTTCACCTATTCGCCCCTTCTAGGTGAACTTTCATGATTATCATTAGGATTACTAGTGTATTTACTTAATTTACTTACAGCGTAAGCAATATCGAGTCTAGTGCAATTCATTAAATACATAAGATTTTTGATGATTTGAGAATACTCCAACTGTTATTTTTCATTTCTGTACTCTTGCGAAGGTGAATGTGTGAGAGAAAAAGATTTATTTTTTCTTTTATCTCATGTTCCTTGAATATTCTTATCATCTTATTCACGTAATGAGATTGAGATAGACTAATTCATTTTAGTGTTCTAGTGATTTTAATTCCTAAAATTTTATCAACAACTCCCAGATCCTTCATGTCAAACTTGTTGGACAACATCCTTTTTGTGGACTTTGTAACCCTAAAATTAGTCCCGAGTATCAATATGTCGTCTACATAAAGACAAATAATGATACATGTATTTTTAACTGTTTTAGTGTAAATACAGTTGTCATATTCATTGATAGTAAATCCACCTTTGATCCTGACACTATCGAACTTCTCATGCCACTGTTTTGGAGCCTGTTTTAGATTGTATAAAGATTTGACCAGTTTACACACTTTGTGTTTGGCCCTTGACTATAAATCATTCAAATTTCTCCATGTATATTTCTTCATTTAATTTGTCATTTAAGAATGCAGCCTTGTCATTCATTTGATGGATATCTAGGTTATGCAATGTTGCAATCACAATTAGCATCCGAACAGATGTTATTCTTATTACTATCGAATAAAGAATGAAATAGTCTTTATTTTTGTCGATAACCCTTGGCTACTAATCTAGCTTTATACTTATCAATGATCCATCAAGTTTAATTTTCTTTTGAAAACCAACTTACTCCCGATTGGTTTACTATCACGAGGCAAGTTTGCCAATTTCTAGGTAGGTTACTTAGGATGGATTCTATTTCGCTGTTTACAGCTTCTTTTCACATTTGTGCTTTTGTGGTCTCCTTATATGTTTGAGGCTCGTTTTCAAGAAAATATGCTATAAAGTCTAAACCAAAAGATTTAAAGATTCTCGATTTCGTCTTCCTTCTTGGTTCAGCTACTACCTTGATTTCATCCCTGAAAGTTGTTTCATGTCTTCTTTTCTTAAAAGTCTTGTCTTCTTTCATTTGTACGGAAAGACGTTCTCAAAAAAACACAACATCTCTTAATTCGATAATCATATTTACATGAATATCAGGTATTTCTGATTTGTGTACCAAAAGTCTATAGGCACTGCTATTCAAGGTATAGCCTATGAAAACGCATTCCCTTGTTTTTAATCCCAACTTAGTCTTTTTAGGTAGTGGTAACGGTACCTTAGCAAGGCACCCTCACATTTTGAGGTAATAATAGGAAGGTGGCCTTTCATGTTATAATTCAAATGGTATAAGATCAAGTTTCTTGTGTGGAACTCTATTAGGAATATAATTTGCGATTAATAGAGTTTTCCCTACAAGTATTGCGGTGCTCTAAAACTCACGAGCATGAAAATGACCATCTTCTTTAAAGTTCTGTTTTTTTTGTTCAGCAATCTCATTCTGCTGAGGAGATTATGATGCTGTCGTTTGGTGAATTATATCAAAATTAGCATATAACTCACTGAATTCATTTGATTCATATTCTCCTCCTTGATCGGATTTTAGAATCTTCATATTTTTTTTGAGTTGATTTTCAACCTCAGTTTTATCTGTTATGAACATACTCATTACCTCATCCTTACTGTTTATAAGATACACATAACAATATCTTATACAGTCATCAATAAAAGTAATATAATATTTTTTCCGCCTCTTGTTGGAGCAAACTTCAAGTCGCACAAGTCGCTATGAATTAAACCCTAAAGGTTCAGTATTTCAATCAATTGAGTGAAAGGAGTTTTTCATGAACTTGGCCTCAACATATATCTCACGCTTGCGAATTTCTTCTAAGTCGAGTTTAAAAATATATCCTAAATTAGATAAGTTCTGTAAAGACTTGTAATTTACATGCCTTAAGTTAGCAAGCCATAATATAAGAGACTTAAGCAATAAATAAACAAAAGACTTCTCTTTGTTTATGAGTTTAGTGTACAGATACACGGACTATTTATCCACAACAACAGTATTGGCTTTAAAAAGGCCATCAATAAGATAACCATTGCCCACATACACCCCTCCTTTAGTTAGTACAAATTTTTCTGATTCAAAAATCATTCTAAAGCTCTTTTTACTAAAGATTGATCCAAAGATCATATTCTTGCGGATATCTGGAACACACAACATATTGTTCAATATGAGTTCCTTTCCAGACGTCCACTTCAGTGTGACCTTGCCCTTTTCTCAACCTTGGAGATGGCTGAGTTGCCCATGAACAGTTGCTCATCATGCTTCAGTTTTTTATATTCAGCAAATAATGTTTTCTTGGAGCAGATGTGCCAGGTAGCCCTGTGTCTACCCACCAATCCTTATTGTTGGTGGTCAGATTCACTTCTGACATCACTGTCGATAGGTTTAACGACGCATGGTCGGTCATATTAGCATGCGGCTGGTCCTTCTTATTCTTCTTGGGACGACTTTAACATTCGTTCGCCTTGTGTCCCTCCTTGTTGCAGATGTAGCAAGTTTCCTTGAAACGCTTGTTCTTATTTTCTTGGTTCTTGCCTTTGTACCCCTAAGCAGTCTTCTTCTCCTTCAAGCCCTTGGAAGTAGACGCTTTCCCCTTTGAGTCTTCGATCACATTTGCCTTGACCTCATAGGAGTTTTGTTACTTCACTTCTCAAATTTTCAGTTGTCCTCCTCAATCCTGAGTCTCACAATGAGATCTTCCAACTTCATCTTCTTGCGCTTGTGCTTCAGGTAGTTCTTGAAATCTCTCCACGCAGGTGAGAGTTTCTTCATGATAGTAGCAATAGAAAAGTTTCAGGTAGAACCATTTCTTCAGCCTCTATCTCAAGATAAGTTGGAACTCCTATACATGACTGGTCACAGTCTTACTATTCACCATCGTGTACTCAAGAAATCTTCCGACGACGAACTTCTTAGTATTGACATCTTCGGTCTTGCACTTTTTGTCGAGGCTTGCCCACAACTTCTTTGTCGTTGGGATAGGACTGTAGACATTGTAGAGAGAGTCATCCAGTCCATTTAAATTATAGTTTCGATAAAGGAAGTCACCTTGTGTTCATGCATTGACTGCATGGACAGAGTCCTGATCAGTTTCGGATTCTGGTAGATCTTCTTGTAGGAACTTGGCAAGATGCAAATTGGTCAAGTAGCGAGCATCTTCTGTTGCCACCTCTTGAATTTTGTGCCATCAAGTTTTCTTGGCTTCTCCGTCTTCGGATTAGGAAGTGAAACAGACATCATTGTCTGGATCGGCACATTCAGTGCCCTACTGGAACTATCTTCATGATTAGTTTTAGACATTTTGTTCAATTTAGGCAGAGTAGAAGTTAATAACTTCAATAAAAGCGTAATGTCTTAAGATTGTTAGTTCTGACAACTAATCAAGATGGATCGATCTAATTGGCTAGGTCGGTAAAAATCAGGTGGAAGGTTTTTCATTTGTTATAACATTTCTTAATTATAAAATTATCTTTCAATTTTCTTCCTTAGTTAAACACCAATTAAACTAATCAGTATAATAAATCTGTAGTAATATTTATATAGATAAATATTCCAGCATAACTCCTGCAAAAAAAAATTAATTCAATTATACAGCATATGGAGTAAATACGCATGTAGCAAATCCGCTTAAGACAATTGCACCTCCCGCTATGATGCTAACGGGTTACTGGACGCTGGTGTTCCAAGATAAAACACTCCTTCACGGTATTTAAATAGCACTACTAAAAATCGTACTGTCAAACCAAAAATTGACTCATACATTTCACTGGATTGGAACAAGAACGAACTCGTACTAAGACAAAATTTTGACTTAATCTTTATCCTAAATTAATTTAGTGGAATTCAGAGTAAGAGAGTGAGAGAAGAGAGAAATTCAAAATAATTCTATTTTTGTTGTTGTGTTTTCTGCATCAGGAGCAATCTTATTTGGAATGAATCGTTCTGTCCAGACCGAAAATTTGAATTTTGAATTTTGGCGCTGGGAGATTTGGATTGGGTCGGCTATGAGTTCCTGCACTGGTACCCGCAATCTGCGCCCACTTCCAAAAAAAATTGAAGTGGGTGGCTGCTTGGCCCGGGCCGGGACGGGAGGCGGCGTGCGAGCGTGTTGGCATGGTTTTCCTATCAAACGCGCATGAAAACTCTAAGTACCCTAAGGGCACGCCTTAACTCCCAACTTTTCATATTTAAATCACTCAACTTTTCACACTCTTTTTAGTCCCATTTTGGTTATTGAACTATGCTAACTCCGAACTTGAATATCTCATTCATTTGGAAATGGAATTGGACAAGTGAATATACCACAATTATTTTTAATAGAAGGAGAACACACTCACCATCACCCGTGCGTTTCCAGCAACAAATCACGCCTAAATTCAGCTTAAAATTTAACTTAAAATTCACTTAAAAATTCCTCGTTTCCTAAAATTGTTCTTGCTGATCAACCTCATCCCCATTCAAGAAAAAAGCACATTAGATCCAGAAACTGCTCATTAAAGAATGACGTACTGTCTTAATTATGATATAAACAGTTAGTTAAGGACAATTTTTTGTTGGCCCAAGGTTACAATCACCCGTGTTTAGTGTGTTTTGATGATTACAAAATATATTAGTTATTTGTACTAATAATATTTGTTGTTTAAGTGTGTTTCAAGGTTCTAACTCAACTAGAAGGGTTCTTCCCTAAAGGAGAGTATTTTGGACTCAAGTCAACTCAAATTGGGCTCAAGAATCAAGTTATGAAGATCATATGGTGGAAAGCCTTCTTGAAGCACTTGTAGTACTTAGAACCAATGTAAGAAATAGGTTGTTAAAGTCTGAGTTTTGGAAATTGGCTCTAGGATACACACACACATTTTTAATACAAGTTTTCAAGTTAAAGTTTTTTCTAAGTTTTTCTCATGACTTAACAAATATACATGACTCCAAGTTTTACAAAGACATATATCTTTTTAAATCATGTATATTCTTTTCATCATAATACTTAGATATCCTTTACTTCAAATATTTTTTACTACAAAAAATTCCAGGTCCTGCTGCTGTTTTTCTGTTTCAGGCAAGACCGGCCGACCGGCCCGGTCGACCGGCGCCTGTACCAGGACGTGCACGCTTGTGCACGTCTGTCGGCCGACCGCCCGGGTCGACCGACTGTCTGCAGTCTGCTCTCGGGTTTTCTGGGTCAACCGCCCCGGTCGACCGCCCGAAGAAAACTGTGTTTTCTCTTAGAGGACGGTCGACCGGTCCACGGCTCTTTGCCAGCAGAGCTGGCGGCCGACCGGCCCGGTCGACCGCCAGGCCTGCAAAAGCCCAACGCTCTTTCCTCTTTTGTGCACTTCTGAAATCTGTTTTATTGATCTGTTTTAGCAGGCTTTTCTGAGGTTTTGGAGAACTTTTTCAGGTCAAATAAGATTAAAATAAATTGTTTTTAACCTATTTCTCTCCCTATAAATAGAGGAGAAGAGTCTCTTACAAAACACCAAGAAAAATCCTTAAGTTTTCATAGTTTTCAAAAAGAAAAGAAAAGTGTTTAAGCTCTTCATTTCCTACTCTTTCTTGAGCTTGTTTTCAGTTGTGTTCTCTAGCAAAAATCATCTCTACAACTGAGTTTTTCTCACTACACTTCTTAGAGCCAAAAATCCCTTACTCATTCTATAAGGAAGTTGTAAAAGAGTGAGAGATTGTAAAGTGTTTAAGTGATCTTGTTGTGATCACTTTGGTTACTTGTTCCTCTTCTTGTTCTTGTGGAGACACCTCTTCGGTAGAGGTTATTGTACTTGGTGGAGCTCGGTGCTCAGGTCTTCGGTAGACCGTTGTAATCGTCCTCGGTGGATAGTGGAAACCCTTCACGGAGGTGAAGGCGGGGAGTAGAGCGGTGGCTCGAACCTCGAAACAAACATCTTGTGTTTGCGATTGCCTTGTGTCCATTTTGCTTTAAATTTCTCTTGCTCTCTATCGCTTTCAATTACTTGCTTGAGATCTAGTTTTTCTTTCCTTGTGATATTGCCTCTAGTTTGTGTTACTTGTGATATATCTTGTGTGAATTTCATCATTGCATATTATTCATTCTTTGTTCGATCAATTCTCATACAACAAGGTTGCATTGCGCACCTCTAACCCATTCAAGGGGAATTGGGAGGAAGGAGTTCAGAACCTCTCACGGGGTATTCGGCTCTTAGTCTTGTTTTGAGAGATTGTTGCATCATTCATCCATCTTAATTTTAAAAAGATTGTTAGATTAGCAATTACGCCTATTCACCCCCCTTCTAGGTGTTTTTCAATTGGTATCAGAGCTTGGTTACTAGGCTCTTGGCTTAACAACCTTAGAGAGATCCTAATATTGCTAATCATTTCATTCATTCTCACTTAGTAAAGATGGCCGATGGTATTAAGACACCCCCTAAGTTTGATGGACTTAACTTTCCCATATGGAAGGTTAAGATGACCGTTTTCTTGCAATCTCTAGGTAGTCGAGTTGCAAAGGCCGTGACCAAACCCTTTAGTGCACCCCCCGGTGATGAATCCACTTGGTCCGAAATAGAGACTAAAGAATTTGATGCCAATGCTAGGGCTCACTATGCACTTCTTCAAGCCCTTAATGATGATGATATAGCTAGAGTTATTCATTGCAAGTCCGCATATGAAATTTGGACACATTTGCTAGTTACACATGAGGGGACTTCACAAGTGAAGAGGGCTAAAATAGACCTTCTTCGGTCCCAATATGAGAACTTTTGCATGCAAGAAAATGAAACCATAGATGATATGGTTACAAGATTTACAAAGATCACTAATGGACTTTCTTCTCTAGGTGATGCTATCGACAGCGATCAAAGAGTTAGAAAGATCATCCGGGCTCTTCCTCCTTCATGGGAAGTAAAAGCAACCACCTTGAAGGAACTCAATGACAAGGAGGAGATGGAGCTAATTGGTCTCATTGGGAACCTCAAAACCTATGAGATGGAGAGGAAAGTAAGGGAGGACATGGCTCCTTCCAAGAAGAAGACAATAGCCTTCAAAAATCAATCCACACACTCTGACGAAGACGATGAAGAAGAAGATGACGAAGAGCTCTCATTTCTTGTGAAGAACGTCCGGAGGATATATAACAAGGCTAAATTTCAAGGAAGAAGGAGATGGCAAGGAGGCAAAGAAGAAAGAAAGATTATTTGTTTCAATTGCCAAAAGCCGGGACACATAGTGACGGAGTGTCCGGATAAAGTAAAGCCTTCCACCTCCAAGAAGCCCTACAAGAAGAAGGCAATGAAAGCTATATGGGATTCTGAGAGCGAATCCGAGGAGGAGATTGATACCGCCAACATGTGCTTCATGGCAAATGAAAGCATAAGTAAGGTAAACCCTTCCACTTCTCTTAATGATGAACTTTTCATGGATGAATTAGGAGAAACTTTTGTAGAATTATCACATAACTATGATTTTCTTAAGAAAAAGTATTTAAAAATGAAAAAGGAAAATGAATCTCTTAATCATCAAGTTTTTACTCTTTCTAAAGAAAAAGATGAATTACTTTCCACTCTTGTTTCCACCCAAAAAGATTTTGACAAATATAAGATTTCTTGTAAAGGCAAGTCCCCACTAATTGATTCTAATGAGATTACCATGCTTAAAGAAAGAATAGACTCATTAGGAATTGTTTTGAAAAATTGTGAGTTTGATAAGAAGAAGATAGAGACCATGTTTCCTAAGAAACAAGCCCCTAAGAAAAATGTTTACCATGCTCATGCTCATGTTCATACCACACAACCTTTACATCGTGGCAAACCCCCAAGACATGCTCACACTTCACACACACATCATGCATTTATGTATGGAAGAGTGTTCTCATGTTCACGTTGTGGGCGGAAAGGGCACTTGGCTAATTTTTGCTATGATAGACTAAGTGCATCTTGTCATAATGTTTGGGTTCGAAGCACTAACTTTCAAGGACCCAAGAAAATTTAGGTACCAAAGTCAACAATTTTGTTAAATGATGTAGGTACCTTTCAAGGCCCAACGACGTAGAGGATTGTGGTATCTTGATAGTGGTTGCTCAAGGCACATGACTTGGGACATCAACAACTTTGCAACCCTATCAAGATACCATGAAGGTGGCACCGTCACCTTCGGAGATGATGCCAAGGGTAAAATCATCGGTATTGGTAATGTTAAAATTGGTTCATCCCCTTTAATAGAAAATGTTGTTTTAGTTGATGGATTCAAGCATAATCTCTTGAGTATTAGTCAACTTTGTGATAAAGGTTTTGATGTAGTTTTTGATAATGTAGCTTGTAAAGTAATTGATAGAATTTCTAATACTTGTGTGTTTTTCGGTTTTCGTGAAAGTAATGTTTATATGATAGATATGTCTAATATGTCTTGTAATATTACTTGTTTAAAAGCCCTCGATGACGACTCTTGGTTGTGGCATAGAAGGTTAGGCCATATTTCTTTTGACCATATATCTAGGTTAAACACAAAGGAAATGGTGAAAGGTATTCCTTATTTGAATTTTGAAAAGGACCGAGTTTATGACGCATGTCAATTTGGGAAACAAACTAAGTCTTCTTTCAAGTCAATTAAGGATATCATGACATCACGTCCTTTGGAGTTGATCTATATGGATTTATTTGGTCCTACTCAAACCAAAAGTCTGAGTGGGAATAGATTTGCATTTGTTTTGGTTGATGACTTTTCACGGTTTACTTGGGTTTTCTTTCTTGAACACAAAAATCAAGCCTTTTCACATTTTCAAGCCTTTAAGAAAAGAGTTGAAAAGGAAAAAGAGTCTTCAATTTTAAGAATAAGAAGTGATAGAGGAGGTGAGTTCATTAACCTACCCTTTACCACTTTTTGTGAAGAACATGGAATTAAGCATGAACTTTCTTGTCCTAGAACTCCACAACAAAATGGAGTAGTTGAACGGAAAAATCGAACTTTACAAGAGATGGCTAGGACAATGCTAAGTGAATATGGTCTACCACATTATTTGTGGGCCGAGGCCGTAAATACATCATGCTATATATCAAATCGTGTTTTCTTGTGTAAAAATACTTCAAAGACTTCTTTGAAATGTACTTTTCTAGAAAACCAAATGTTTCATATTTCAAGGTTTTTGGATGCAAATGTTTTGTTTTAAATACAAAAGATAATCTAGGAAAATTTGATGCTAAAGCTTATGAGGCAATTTTTGTGGGTTATTCTAATACTAGTAAAGCTTATAGAATCTTCAATAGATCATCTTTGACTATTGAGGAATCTATACATGTTAAGTTTGAAGAATCTAACTTGTTTGTTAAGAATGTTGTAGAAATAGATGCTTTGGATGAAGGCTTGGAGAAAATGACCTTAGAGGATACACCTACTATGGGAGACAAGCCAAAGGATGATGAAGGAAGTGAAGCTAAAGTAGAAGAGGCTCAAGGACATGAAATTCAATCAATTGACGTGGAGCCTACTCAACAACTTCCAAAGGATTGGAGATACAATCCTCATCATCCCAAGGACCTCGTCATAGGTGAAGTATCAAAAGGGGTAACCACTCGCTCTAAACTTCATGATTTTTGTGGTCATTATGCATTTATTTCTCATGTTGAACCCAAGAAAGTCCTCGAAGCAGAGGCCGATTCATATTGGTTGCTAGCCATGCAAGAGGAACTCAATCAATTTGAGCGTAACCAAGTTTGGCACCTTGTTCCTAGGCCCCACGATAGACCAACAATTGGTACTAAGTGGACCTTTAAGAACAAGTTAGATGAATCGGGTAACGTTGTTAGGAATAAAGCTAGGTTAGTTGCCCAAGGTTACACTCAAATCGAAGGTATCGATTTTGATGAAACCTTTGCACCCGTAGCACGGCTTGAAGCCATACGGATGACACTAGCATTTTCCTCATATAAAGATTTTAAATTATTTCAAATGGATGTTAAAAGTGCTTTTCTAAATGGTTTTATTGAAGAGGAGGTGTATGTTGAACAACCCCCCGGGTTTGTTGATCCTACACATCCGGATTTTGTGTTTAAATTAGATAAAGTTCTTTATGGTTTAAAACAAGCCCCTAGGGCTTGGTATGAAAGACTTTCTTCATTCTTAATTTCAAATGGTTTTAAGAAAGGTAAAATTGACACAACCTTGTTTACAAAACATGTAGAAAATGATATTCTTATTGTGCAAATTTATGTAGATGATATTATTTTTGGTTCTACTAATGAATCTCTTTGCCAAGCTTTTGAATCATGCATGAAGGATGAATTTGAAATGTCTATGATGGGGGAACTCAACTATTTCCTTGGACTCCAAATCAAGCAAAGGAAGGATGAGATCTTCATCAATCAAGCCAAGTACACAAAGGAACTCATCAAGAGATTCGGACTTGAAGGCGCTAGAGTGAGCAAAACTCCCATGGCAACAACTACCAAGCTTGATAAGGATGAACAAGGTAAAAGTGTAGACATTAAACTTTATCGTAGCATGATAGGTAGTTTATTGTATTTGACGGCTAGTAGGCCGGATATCATGTTTTCCGTTTGTCTTTGTGCTCGTTTTCAATCATGTCCTAAGGAGTCTCATTTAGTAGCGGTAAAACGCATTATTAAATACCTTAAGGGCACTATTGAAATGGGTTTGTGGTATCCGAAAACCGGACTATTTGATATGAAGAGTTTTTCGGATGCCGACTATGCGGGTTGTAGGGTAGATAGGAAGAGCACAAGTGGAACATGTCAATTCCTTGGTAATTGTCTTATATCTTGGTCTTCCAAAAAGCAAAATTCGGTAGCCCTTTCAACCGCCGAGGCGGAGTATGTTGCAGCCGGAGCTTGTTGTGCACAAGTTCTTTGGATGAAACATACTCTCCTCGACTATGATTTACACTTTGATCATGTTAAAATATTTTGTGATAATACTAGTACTATTCACATGACAAAGAATGCAAATCAACATAGTAAAACCAAACACATTGACATTAGGTATCACTTTCTTAGAGATCACTATGAGAAAGGTGATATTGATATTGATTATGTTTCTACCGATTTTCAACTTGCCGATATTTTACTAAACCATTGGATTATGCTAGATTTTCCTTTATTTGTGGTGAATTGAATGTTTGCATTATGGATTCTTAAAGAAAAATTTCTTTTGTTTTTGTTTGTTTAACCCTTTTTGATGTATGACAAAAAGGGGGAGAAAAAGTATAAGTAAAGTATAAGTGTGTTTGTTGTTTTGTTTGTTTATTGTGAGTGTGTTTGTTGTTTTGTTTGTTTATTGTGTATTTTGATGTATTTGAGATGCATTTGAGTTTTTAACAAAACTATGTGTTTTCAATGCCATATGTATTTAGCTCTTCATTGACATTCTTGATACATAGCATTATTTGAGGGGGAGCTTTCCAAGCTCTTCTTCCATTTTTGTTTAAATAACGTATATGTTTTGTCATCATCAAAAAGGGGAGATTGTTGGCCCAAGGTTACAATCACCCGTGTTTAGTGTGTTTTGATGATTACAAAACATATTAGTTATTTGTACTAATAATGTTTATTGTTTAAGTGTGTTTCAGGGTTCTAACTCAACTAGAAGGGTTCTTCCCTAAAGGAGAGTATTTTGGACTCAAGTCAACTCAAATTGGGCTCAAGAATCAAGTTATGAAGATCATATGGTGGAAAGCCTTCTTGAAGCACTTGTAGTATTTAGAACCAATGTAAGAAATAGGTTGTTAAAGTCTGAGTTTTGGAAATTGGCTCTAGGATACACACACATTTTTAATACAAGTTTTCAAGTTAAAGTTTTTCTAAGTTTTTCTCATGACTTAACAAATATACATGACTCCAAGTTTTACAAAGACATATATCTTTTTTAAATCATGTATATTCTTTTCATCATAATACTTAGATATCCTTTACTTCAAAATATTTTTTACTACAAAAATTCCAGGTCCTGCTGCTGTTTTTCTGTTTCAGGCAAGACCGGCCGACCGGCCCGGTCGACCGGCGCCTGTACCAGGACGTGCACGCTTGTGCACGTCTGTCGGCCGACCGCCCGGGTCGACCGACTGTCTGCAGTCTGCTCTCGGGTTTTCTGGGTCAACCGCCCCGGTCGACCGCCCGAAGAAAACTGTGTTTTCTCTTAGAGGACCGTCGACCGGTCCACGGCTCTTTGCCAGCAGAGCTGGCGGCCGACCGGCCCGGTCGACCGCCAGGCCTGCAAAAGCCCAACGGCTCTTTCCTCTTTTGTGCACTTCTGAAATCTGTTTTATTGATCTGTTTTAGCAGGCTTTTCTGAGGTTTTGGAGAACTTTTTCAGGTCAAATAAGATTAAAATAAATTGTTTTTAACCTATTTCTCTCCCTATAAATAGAGGAGAAGAGTCTCTTACAAAACACCAAGAAAAATCCTTAAGTTTTCATAGTTTTCAAAAGAAAAGAAAAGTGTTTAAGCTCTTCATTTCCTACTCTTTCTTGAGCTTGTTTTCAGTTGTGTTCTCTAGCAAAAATCATCTCTACAACTGAGTTTTTCTCACTACACTTCTTAGAGCCAAAAATCCCTTACTCATTCTATAAGGAAGTTGTAAAAGAGTGAGAGATTGTAAAGTGTTTAAGTGATCTTGTTGTGATCACTTTGGTTACTTGTTCCTCTTCTTGTTCTTGTGGAGACACCTCTTCGGTAGAGGTTATTGTACTTGGTGGAGCTCGGTGCTCAGGTCTTCGGTAGACCGTTGTAATCGTCCTCGGTGGATAGTGGAAACCCTTCACGGAGGTGAAGGCGGGGAGTAGAGCGGTGGCTCGAACCTCGAAACAAACATCTTGTGTTTGCGATTGCCTTGTGTCCATTTTTCTTTAAATTTCTCTTGCTCTCTATCGCTTTCAATTACTTGCTTGAGATCTAGTTTTTCTTTCCTTGTGATATTGCCTCTAGTTTGTGTTACTTGTGATATATCTTGTGTGAATTTCATCATTGCATATTATTCATTCTTTGTTCGATCAATTCTCATACAACAAGGTTGCATTGCGCACCTCTAACCCATTCAAGGGGAATTGGGAGGAAGGAGTTCAGAACCTCTCACGGGGTATTCGGCTCTTAGTCTTGTTTTGAGAGATCGTTGCATCATTCATCTATCTTAATTTTAAAAAGATTGTTAGATTAGCAATTACACCTATTCACCCCCCCCCCTCTAGGTGTTTTTCATTTTTGAATTAAATTCTCATTTTAAAAATAATTTTGAAAACATACTCTTCCCAAAAATAATTAGCAAAATTTATTTTTGACAACTCATGTCAGGGCTACGTCGGCCAACGGCCTCCTCGCCAGCGTGGCGCATCTGACTGGTGCTGTACGTTTTAAAAAAAAAAAATCTGTGGTTAATCTCGGAGAAAAAAAATTATTTTTTTTGGTTTTTTTACCAAACAAAGTTCAAACATCCGTAAAAATAAATAAAGTGTGATTATTTACAAGCTTATAAATTTTTTTTTTAGGGTCTCAGAGAATTTCTCACAAGCTTTAAATATTTTATTGGTTTATTTTTTTTCTTAGGGAACTGTTAATTACAAGCTTGTAATTTTTTTTTTTTTGGTTCTAAGAGCAAGGCCGGAGTTCTTACATGCTGATTTTTTTTTGCCTAAGGGAACTCTGGTTCTCACACACTTTGTTTTATTTATGGGTCTTTGAACTACGGATTGTCAACTTGAAATTCGTAAAATATCAAAAAAATAATATTTTCTCTTTAGGGTTATCAACCTCAGAATTTTCTAAAACATACAGCCCCGCGAGACACGTCATGTTGGCGCTGCGGAGTTGACCGTTGGTCAACGTGGCACCAACATGGTGTCAGAGGTCAGTTTTACTAATTATTTTTAGGTCTATTTTTATAATTATTTTCAAAATAAGAGCTTAATTCAAAAATTATCTGTTAGTTAATTCTCCAGACAAATAACTTAGGGGTTAATTAAGCACCTAAGTCTTCGCATTGACCGTTTCTTAAATTTATGCGAGACTATTGGAAGTTAATTGTTTTTGTCCCTGTTAGGTTAAGGGTGGAAGTGAGGAAGTGAAGAAGTGAGGAAGTGGCAATAGTTCCCTTTGGAACTTGAGAATTGGTTAGTAAGTTTTCCGGTGTTTGGATGTTGTTAGGAAGTGTGATTTGAAAAATGTTATGTCTTTTCTCGTGTTTGGATGGTAATGTGGAAGTGGAAGTGGAAAAGTTGATGACAAAGTTGACCGCAAAATAATATTAAAATAAAAATTAATTAAGAAAAATAAAATATGAACTGTAATTAGAATGCAAGTGAGATTTATATGATCAAAAAATTAACTATTTTGTGCTACAACTTATTACAAATGAGATTTACATGACCACAAAATTAACTGTAGCACTCTGGAAGTGAGGAAATAGTTGTGTAAAAGAGAAAAAGAAAGAGATTTTCTTATTTTTCTTTTCCGGTGTTTGGATAGATAGGGAACTGAGCAATTATACTTCCCTATTTCCTTACTTCCGCTCACTTCCTTGCAACCAAACACCCCCCAGAGGAAGGTGACCTAACTCAGAATTGAGAGAGAAGTCGGTGCCATGCAACCATATGGATATAATTTGCGATGTGTATGTGTGACGTACAATAAATGGCCTACTTGGCATGCACGGATGAGCTTTTCAGCAATATTTTACATATTAAGAGGTTCTTATTTCCATAAATAAGGGAGGTTACCCCCACTTTCCTTCTTCAAGCTGAGCGTTATCTTCTAATCATTAAAAGGTATGGAGATCACTTTGAACAGAACAAATTATACATTTGTGATATAAAATAGTCGTTTGAGGGTGTCGCTCAAAGAAATTCCTCTTATAGTACCTACAGTTGTCAAATTTTGACTCTTATCAAGATCGCAACACGTGTCTCATTTTCTGAGGGGCATCACTTCTTTACCAGTAGGCACAGCTCACATATAAGCCTAACATGGGCCCTAAAAGAAAGCTTTGGGCATATGGGCCAAAGAAGAAATTCTTAGGTCTTGCCCCGAGCTTACATCTGATCAGACATCACTCACCCAGATCCATTACTCAACGAGAGCTGCACGACTCTCTGGGACGTCAATGATCAGTATATGGATCCTTTACTATCAGTACAATGATCTTTTCCTATCAGTACGAGGACCCTTCCCAGAGCCACCCAAGGCTCCGACACAAAAACTCTCTGAAGCTTGCTACTCCTGTGCTACTTACAGCTGGATAGTACGATCCCCGCAACTCGCAGATCCAGCTATGTTGTCATATCATCCCCACGTTCTGCATGTATAACGCCCTTATATCAATACGAGATGTTATGGATAGTGATGAATATCTCTGCATGGCGATCCCTACAATCAAGCGACGCGATCTGGGCGGTTACAAAGAGATCATAACGTATGAATTATACAGTTGTGGATCCAAAATATCCACATCCACGAAGACATCTCAAGCGGGTATAAATATATCTCCTTCTTCATCGAGAAGGGTTGACTTTTGATTATTACCAAGCCCTAGAAATTGTAATCGCAGCATCACTCTACAGAATTCATTATAATTTTCTGACGTTATAAGTGAATTCTATCCCTCTTTTGTGGTTTTTCCCTTTTGATTTTTCTATGTAAATTCTTTATTGTTTGCGATTGCTTATATCTGACCTATCACTTATAATTCGTGGTGTGGAGAAATTTTTCGAAAATTTTCCTCCGTATTTTGGTGCTTTAATTGAGAGCTCTTAAATCCGCACTCAATATCTCCTTCCTTTCTCAAATCCTTCCTCTAAAAGCCTCGCCAAACGGAAATGGCCCAACCAAATAAAGGCACATCCTCGGTCGTCATTGTCGCCACCTCAAAAGGCAAGTCGACGACTGCTGGGGCCGTGGGGCGTACCGACGCTCATCCACCCCATCTCGATGTTCACATCAAAGGCATCAAAGAAGAGCACTCTTCCCAGAAACCGCGCTAGAGGCAAGGACCAACGAACACGAAATTCGGCTCCCTATTAAAGGCCATCTTCTCCAAATGCTCGCCAGCCTCCAAAAATAATTGGACGAGTAACAAGAGGAGGCGATGCGAACACGAGAAACCTGCTCCAGACAGAGACGAGGCGGCTCACGTCCAGAATCAACTCGTCACTTAGATCGAGATCCTTTGAAAACACAGTCTCTAAGAATCAGGGGGCAGAATGGTCTCGGGCTCTCCTGTCACCACCTCTTTCCGTGGGAACCACCCACACCGAGAGCAATCGGAGGCGTGCCAGATCTGATCTCCTGAGTGATGATGAGCACTCTGAGAATTCTAGCCCTCGCTAGGCTTCGAAGATCCCTCACATTAAGGACATTGAGGAGATTGTTTGGAAGCGGTTTGAGGAAGCTAGTCAACAAGTCCTAAAAGAGGTGGAGCCTTGCGACTTGAGAACTCCGACTCATCACTCTCGAAGGAAATCATTTCTCATCGCTTCCCGAAAAAGTTCATAATGCCAAGCTTCGAGTGCTACTCTGGGGCGACCGATCTCATCCAGCACCTCTTGTAGTACCAAGACAAGATGGTGGTTCACTCTCACAATGATCTTCTCTTAAGTCGTGTGTTTCCATTCAGTCTCAAAGGCACACGACAAATTCTATTCTCTCCCTATACACTTACTATAGAGTTTTGAAAAGGTGAAATAGACCTTCTCTCACCAATACGCTTCCCGACGAGAGCTTAAAAAGAACAGTAATCATTTTAATCCTGAAGAGAGCCTTAAACATTACGTCAGTTATTTTCAGAGCCAAATGACCTTGGTGTATAACTGCAATGACGACATGGCTATCGCGGCGTTCATTAGTGGGTTACAAGTCTCTCACTCCTTCTACAAACACTTGGTGAAACATGAAGTCATCAGGATGAGTGACATCCTCTTTTGAGCTTATAAGTACATGCAGATCGAGGATGGTACCCGGGGTGAAACCAGTCACTCTCACAGATGAGAGAATGAAGGGAAGAAACAGAAACCACAGTCTGTCCCCTAAAGAAGAATCAAAATCAAGATGCCAAAGCAGTAAACAAGCCCGCACGGAATCCTGCAAGGCCTACATGGAGACTCTCCTGAAAGACGAAAGTGCTATTGACGGTCACTCGACAGACTATATCGGTTCCTCACCCTGACGACTAGACCGACACAGAGGCTCTCCTAAATGACGATAGTGCTCCTGACGGTCACTCTAACAGCCTATATCGAGTCCTCACCCTGACGGCTAGATTGAGGCTCTCTTGAAAGATGAAAGCACTCCTGACTATCACTCTGATAGCCTATATCGAATTCTCACTCTGACGACTAGACCTACACGGAGGCTCTCCTGAAAGGCGGAGGCACTCCTAATGGTCCCTCCGATAGCCTATATTGGGTCCTCACCCTAACAAGTAGACCTACACAGAGTCATTCTTGAATGACGGTTGCGCTTAACGCTCGCACTATTTACCCTGGTGGCTCAAACCTATACGGAGTCACTCCTGAATAATGGAAACCCTCCTGATGGTCGCTCTCACAGCCTATATCGGGTCCTCACCCTGACAGTTAGACTGATACGAAGGCTCTCCTAAAGACAGAAACGCTCTTGATGGTCACTCTGATAGCCTATATCGGGTTATCACCGTAACAGCTACACCTACACAGAGGCTCTCCTGAAAGATAGAAGCGCTCATGATGGTCACTCTGACAGCCTATATTAGGTCCTCACCATCACGGCTAGACCTACACAGAGGATCTCCTGAAAGATGAAAGCGCTCCAGAAAATTACTCTGACAGTCTATATTTGGTCCTCACACTGACAGCTAGACCTACACGAAGGCTCTCCTGAAAGATGAAAGCGCTTCTGACAGTCTCTCCAACAACTTATATCGGTCCTCACCCTGGGCTAGACCTACACAAAATCACTCATGAATGACGGACATGCTTCTGATAGTCGTTCTTACAGCCAATATCGGGTGCTCATCCTGACGGCTAAGACCTATACAGAGTCACTCCTGAATGACAGAACCGCTCCTCATGGTCGCTCTTACAGCCTATATCAGGTCCTTACCCTGACGGCTCAGACCTATATAGAGTCACTCCTGAATGATAGAAGCGTTCCTGATAGTCGCTCTTACAACCTATATCGGGACCTCACCCTGATAGCTCAGACCTATATGGAGTCATTCCTGAATGACGAAAGCGCTCCTGATAGTCGCTCTTATAGCTTATATTGGGTCCTCACCCTGAAGGTTAGACCTACACAGAGGCTTTTCTAAAAATGAAAATGCTCCTGATGGTCACTCCGACAGCTTATATTGGGTCATCAACCTGACGGCTAGACCTTCACGGAGGCTCTCATGAAAGACGGAAGTGCTCATGATGTCGCTCTTACAACCTCCATGGGGTCCTCACCCTGACAGCTCAGACCAATACGTAGTCACTCCTGAATGACAGAAGCGCTCCTGATGGTCGCTCTTACAGCCTATATCGTGTCCTACCCCTGGCGGCTCAGACCCATACGGAGTCACATCTGAATGACGGAAGCGATCTTAATGGTCCTCTTACACCCTATATCGGGTCCTCATCCTGACGGCTCAGACCTATACAAAGTCACTCCTGAATGACGAAGCAGTCCTGATGGCCCCTCTTACAGTCGATATCGGGTTCTCACCCTAACGGTTCAGACCTATACAGAGTCACTCCTCAATGATGGACACGCTCATGATGGTCTCTCTTACAACCTATATCAAGACTTCACCCAGAAGGCTCAGACTTATATGACATCACTCTTGAAACATGGAAGCCCTCTTGATGGCTTCGACAGCTTATATCGCGTTCTCACGCTGACGGCTAACTCTTACAACTTACATTGGATTCACGCCTTGATGACTAACAGGCACTACGGAGACATTAAAATGAATCACCTGTGGGGCAAGTTCTGATAACTGTCAGTTCACTCTGACAACTGTCGACTCGGCGTCCTAAATTTTACTCTCTTGGAGCACAAGAAGATGCTTCGACTACTCGGTGAAGGGTCAACCGGAGGATGGGCCTCTAACAACTGCCAGGTCACTCGACAACTATCAACCCTGCGTCCTAACTCTCACTGCCTCGAAGCACAAGATGATGATTTGACTACTTAGTAAAAGGTCATGTCAGAGGATGAGATTACTCTGCTCCCCTCCTTCTCGAACAAGAAGGAGAAGAAATAGGGGGTATCCGTAGTGGTCAGATTTTTACCCTTATCAAGATCGTGACATGTGTCCCATCTCCTGGGGGCATCGCTTCTCTGCCAGTAAGCGCAGCTCACATACAAGACTAACATGGGCCCAGGAAGAAAACCTCAGGCACATGGGCCAAAGAAGAAAGCCTCATGCCTCGCCCTGAGCCCACATTTGATTAGACATTACTTACCCGGATTCATTACTCTATGATTGGTCGCTAATGTTGCATATTTAATATCATATTTCCATACTTATTATAGAATAAAATCTGCATTGTCCTAATTAAATGTTTAATTTATTTGCAGGCCCATTCCTTAAGGAGATGAAGAGAAATGAGCCCAAAAGCCCACCAAAATTCTGAATTAAATTAGAATTAATTCGAGCTCAGTGAATCAGGGCAAAACCAAGAGGTTGAAAACCGGTTGAGAAGAATCCTCTCAGAATCGATCGGTTAAAGCCAAGAATCAAAGGCCATTTCGTCACAATCCTAGACTCAAACGAGAAAATCAACTGAAGATAAATGCAGAAGGAAAACCCAGGGAGACCCACCAACAGGGTGTGGCCAGGCCGCGGAAACGCGGCCAAAGCCGCGTTTCCGCGGCTGTTTGAAAGTTGTTGGGGGAGCGTTTGCTCCCCCAATCTTCCCGGGATTCTCCTCGTGTGGGTTTTGCCTATAAAAAGCCAGTATTTACACTGAAAATGGGATGACCATGCAGAGATAGGATTTAGTCTAGTTTTCATTTCTTGTAGTTTAGGTTTTTCTTTTCTTTTTATGTAATTTGTATGTAAGCTTAGGTTAGATGAAGATTCATGTATGTAAGAGAGAGAGGCTTATGTTGAGAGTGACACCGATGTACCCTCCTCCTTTCTTCCATCGTTTCAAGCAATAAAAGGTAATATGTTTATGTTCTTCTTTACTTTCATTTTCTTTTTCTTCTTCCTACTTTACCTCTTTTGTTTTTGATGAGCTTGCAAGTGAATTCAGAAGCATAAGTATAACGATGTTGTGTGAGTGCCAACGATAGTTCATGAAGACGTTCTCCTCCTCAAGATCCGTATCACTTCATTCTTACTCCGCTTGATGATATAATACGAACGGAGACTGAGCTCGATCCTATGATCTATGCGTTGAACGCCTCCAAGCAAGGTAGAACATGCAAGGGTTCTAGGTAAGTCATCAACCAAACAAGGTGAGTACTTTTTTCATCTTCTTTCTTCACTTTTTATTTCTTAGTTTAGATCACCAACACCCACTTCCTTCATCACTTCTTTTCACTTCTTTGTAAATAATCATTTGTACATAGTCACTTTCTAATTCTCTCCACTTTCTTCATTCTACCGTTTTCTTTCTAACTTTAACATAACTTTTTTTCATTTTTATTTCTTAAAAACAAAGAAGAACTTTCGTTTTTCTTCATAAAGATTTCAATACAAAAACCTTGAACGCTTCTATCGCAAACCCTCCTTGTGGATCACGACCCGCATAGCCACTTGCTACAGCGGTAAGAATTGAGCACTTGCACATCTTCATTCTAAATCTAAAATTCTTTATTTTTATGTGCAGGTTTAGCTTCAATCAGGTGTTGCGTGACTTTCCGGGACGTCAGTAATCAGTACAAGGATCCTTTCCTATCAGTACAAGGATCCTTTTCTATTAGTATGGGGACCCTTGCCAGAGCTACCCAAGGATCCGACACGAAAACCCCTCTGAAGTTTGCACTCCTACACTGCTTACAGGTGGATAGCACGATCTCCGCGATTCGCGAATCTAGTTATACTGCCAGATCATCCCCACATTCTAAACATTATATCGCCCCTAAATTAATGTAGGTTGTTATAGATAGTAGCAGATATCTTTGCATGGTGATCCAAACAATCAAGTGTCGCGATTTGGGTAATTATAAGAAGATCATAACATGTGAATCATGCGGTCATGTGGATCCAAAATATCTGCACCCCATGAAGACAACTCAGGCAGGTATAAATATATATCCTTCTCCATTGAGAAAAAGTTGGCTTCTGATTATTATATCAACCTCTAAAAATTATAATCGCAGAATTCATTGTAATCCTCTAATATTATAGTGAATTCTCTCCCTCTCCCGTGGTTTTTCTCTTTCGAATTTTTCACGTAAATTTTTTGTTGTTTGTGATTGCTTACATCTGATCTACTCACTTGCAATCATAGTGTGAAGAAATTTCCTAAGAATTTTCCTCTACAGTATCTTATCTTTATATCTTCCTTCAAAATAATTGTAAAATTATTCAAACAAATTAGATACAATTAGTTTTTAAATCGATATAGCATCTTCTTAATATATTTCTATCTGTCAGGATATAAACTGTCACTGTTGTTTCTGCAAGGAAGAAGAACATTGTCAGGGACATCAAGTCTTGCGCCTGATCAAAACTCTCCGATGCTTAATGCTTAAGAAGGGCCACAGTTGGCAGTGACAGTAATTTGATTGTCAAAAAAAGATTTCCGGCGTGCATCTCTTTTTGTGAGTTAACCGGTACTTATCGTAGTAAAAGTCTGAAGCGGTTTCATGTGTATTTTAACTTTCAATTAGGCTTAATTTGTGTTCTTACTGTTAATTTAGGAGATTGTTTTTAACATTAGATTGTAACCAGACTTGAACTTGAGAATTTTCACAATCTATTCTCATCTTTTTTCCAGTGAGTCAAGTCTCAATGACATTGTGAATGGAATATTTATCTGGGCCCTATCTAATTGATGAATCATGCGATAGTTGGGTCTTTAGACCTATGCCTATTACACTTAGTGGACTGTGAGCCCAGCATAGTCTATCCAAAAGGCTTATTGGGCCTGAGCCTAGTCGAGCAGTGGGCAATGCCCACATAACTGCAACTTCTAAGTTTTAAAATAGTGGTAATAGAAACTTTAATATGACATTAAAATATTCATTTTAAATCTCATCATTCGCGCATTTAAAATGCAATTTAAAAAAAAAAATATTGTGCAAAAGTTCAGATTTTGGCCAATAAAAAATTAACTCCTTCAAGATGCAGGTAGCGTTTGGAGCGGATGTTCATATTCGGCATAGACGTTTGATTCGAGGGTCTTGCACATGGCGGAGGGGAGGTTACCTATTAAGTATCTGGCTGTCAATACATGCACGAAAGGGCTACCGCAGGTGGCTCGTTCAACCCATTGTCCGCGGTTGTAGCCCTTTCGTGAGCGGATGATCATGGAAAGGCTACCGCGAGTAATCCGTCTCCTCACAAATTTCTCTTCCCATTTCCAAGGCTTTAAGGGTCCCCGCGAATGGCTCAGCAGTGTCTCAAGGTCGGTTAGAGCCTGCGTGCCAGTAGACATTTTTTTCTTTCTAACACGGCTCCCATCAGGTCCCAGATTTGCTCTCCGATAGTCGCCAGTGAATCTTGTCAGGGTTGAGCTAATTAAAGGAAAAACAAAAAGCCCGGCTGGCTTCAAGGGAGAGGAAAAGTGGAAGGAAACTATTTTCATATTTTTCATCCACTTCTATCCTTTGTTTAATTCTTTGTTTTTTTTTTTCCTCTCATAACCAATTAACAAAAATTGATTTTCTGCCAAATTTTATTTTCCTAGCCTCAAACCAAAAATAGCTAGTTAGCCTCGTTGTCATAATGTGGGCTTCCTATCCTTTTTAATAAGCTACCGGGCCGGGCTCTAATGTATTACATTAATTAACTAGGCCTTTTTCTTACATCAAATAACTAAGCTAGCCTTTTAAAGGGCATGTCGAAGAAAGATAAAATATTATCCCAAATCCTAGTCGTAAGTTCCCATTAGAGTGATGATAACGCCTAATAATTAAATCATTTGGATTATTTAATCCTAAATAGGTTAGCAAATTGGTTTTGAGTTTTTTGCTTCTCTAATCTCTAATAAAACAAAAGTTTTGAATCTTTCTTAACATCACATAAATCTATATGTGAATGTAAAAAACATAAGGAATCTAATGACGAGCCAACATGTATCTCAGGTTATTAAATTCTTGCTCCTTTCTTTTTCACATTGTTATCTCATTTCAATCTTAAGTCATTGTCATTCATTCTTGCAAATTTTCTCTTTTTTTATGCAGAGATGAAGTGCTGGATCTAATAATTATTTCAAATAAGATCTCATACATGTATAAACTCTTTATCATGATCAAAGGGAAGGAGGGTTTTAGGCATACCTGATTCCATCACGAAAGGGATGCCGAACATTGCACAATTTCGAGGACGCCGGAGTTGAGAGAGAGGATTCTTCTCTCCAGCCACCAAGTTCTTTTTTTTTATTCTTAGATGAGATGAGAGGCCTCCAAGAGAGAGATTAGGTCACTATATTAGAAAGGGAACCCAACTCATGATATATATATATATATATATATATATATATATATATATATATATATATATATATAGACTTGTATCCTTTCAAAAGGATTTGATCCCGAATCCTTTCCACTCAAATTCAACCCTCCAACATTTGAATACAAGATCCACTCCGTTGAAGTTGATCTATACTATTTCAAGTATCTATAAACCAAAAATCAAGTGTTTTAAATACTTTTTGCCCATCCATCAAGTAGGGGAAAAACGGACGGCCTAAATAGTGAGTTGGTTAGTTTAACGGTGTAGAACATTTGAAATCTAACAAAAATTAGTTTATAGGGGTTTTTAAATGTTTAGATCATAATGAAATGGCCGGATCGAGAATTTGTATGTCTAAAGACAGATCTAACCAACTCACTATTTTCGGCCGTCCATTTTGCGTCGCTTGATGGATGGGCAAAAAGTATTTAAAACACTTGATTTTTGGTTTATAGATACTTGAAATAGTATAAATCAACTTCAACGGAGTGGATCTTGTATTCGAATGTTGGAGGGTTGAATTTGAGTGGGAAGGATCCGGGATCAAATCCTTTTGAAAGGATACAAGTCTGTCTATCTCTCTCTCTCTCCCTATATATATATATATATATATATATATATATATATATATATATATATATATATATATATATATATATATATAACATCAAGGAATCCTAATTCAACTCATCATAGATCTAGGTCCTTAATTGATAACACGAGTTTCACACGTGTAGATGAGTCCCACTTTTAATTTAAATACACTCATGGCTAAGTGTAATTGAAAACGTGTCTAGATCCAAATCATTTAGGCTTGATCAATTCTTTATTGGGTCAAACAACAAAGGTTAAAGTGGGCGGGTGCTAATATCTAATTGACTTGATTAGGCTCAAATTAAATTAGACTTTAAAATATAATAAGTGTAACAATCTCCCACTTGGGCCAAACAAGTCATACTGAATAGATATTATGCATAACTTTATCACGTCAAAAAAAAAAATTTAACTGCCAACAAACCACGTTTCAAAATAATCTGCTCCATTAAGTGTCCTGCCACCGGACATGGTGGTTGTTACCTTCTATATAATCGGGATAAGACCTTCCACATCATAAGTTTCAGAACTCTTAATGACATAGATCAAATGTGAACGTGTGGCATGGAAATGTTCTTTGATCAAATAAGGTACAATTTCAACTGGTTTCTATTTTATGACTCTAACGAGTCTAACCTTATGACTCCAACGAGTCCAAATTTATGACTCTAACGAGTCCAACTGCTAAAAAACTCAAATGCGCAAATTAAAATAAAAAGTTTAAAAAAAGTGGTTATCACTTCAACAAATATACATAAAGTGCACTTAGAAATAATGTCTGTTACATAAAATTATTCACTCCCACTAAACCAAGATATCATTGGGACTAGTCATCCCTATATGAGCAATATGCTCTAAGAAGACTTTAGGTGGAAGTCCTTTAATGAGTGGATCTGTAACATTAAGAATAGTACTAACACGATCAACAGATACATTGTGATTCCGAACTTTATCATTGATGACAAGAAACTTGATGTCGATATGCTTCAACTTTGCTAAACCCTTATCACTATTGCAGTAGAGCTCTATAGCTCTTATCATCACAATGTAGTTACAATGGCCTCTCGATTAAATCGACCATCTTCCTACAATTAGGAAAATATAACTTGAAGTGGACTTTCTATTGTCGATACATCCAGCATAATCTGAATATGTGTATCCGATCAGCAGCAACTGATCAGATTTCATGTAGTCTTCTGTAGATATCGCATTATCTTTTTGGCCGCTTTCCAGTGATCAATTCCAGGATTGATCAAGTATCTGCCAAGTTTCTCAATGGTATATACTATGTCTGGACGGGTACAAACTTGAGCATACATCAAACTTCTAACTGTCGATGCATATAGAATATCTTTCATTTGCTCTTTCTTTAGGTCATTCTTGGGATATTGGAGTAGACTCAACTTATCTCCCCTAGAGCAATTCTTTATGCCACATCTATTTAGCACCTTAGATATAGGAATTTTGTGATAAACCTAATATTTCATGTGTCATGTCACGTTGAATCTGGATGCTTATCACAAAAGAAGTTTTTCCAAAATCTTTCATCTTAAAGTTCTTTGAGAGAAAACTCTTAATTTCAAGTAAACGAACCATATCGTTACTTACTAGTAGAATATCATCCACATATAGTATAAAAAATATAAGTGTACTCTCTTTAAATTTATGGTAAATGCATGATCATCTACAGTCTCCTTAAAACCAAAATCGAATAATACTTGATCAAATTTCAAATAACATTGACGGGATTTTTGCTTTAAAGCATAAAAGGATTTCTTTAATCTGCAAACCAGATGTTGTAAAACTTTAACTTCAAAACTATCTAGTTTCCCATATAAATTTCTTCCTCAATGTCACCATTAAGAAAGATTGTCTTAACATCTATTTGGTGTAACTTCAGGTCAAAGTGAGCCATCATTGCCATGCTAATCCTAAAAGAATCCTTCATGAAAACTGAGAAGAAAGTCTTCTTATAGTCAATGCCCTCTCTTTGAGTGAATCCCTTTGCGACAAGACGTACCTTATACCTTTTGACATTGCATTTTGAATCTCACTTGGCTTTGAATACCCATTTATAACCAATCGATTTCTTACCTATGGGCAACTTTACTAAATCCTAAACATTGTCCTTCATGGATTTTAACTCATCATTCATGACATTTGATCATTTAGTGGAGTGAATACTGAGTTTGGCCTCATTCAAGGATTGGGGTCATCTTCTAACCCTATGCCAAACTCATGCTCCTGGAGAAACTATATTGTCATTTGCAATGGCTGATCCCCTTTCCCTAGTTGATCTCCTCGGTACTTGTGGTTAAGGAATTTTAGATTCTACCTCATTAGCAGGATCTACTTCAGGATGAACTATATATGTACCTTGTAAGGGTACAACTGTATTTTTATGCCGGGGTAGAACAACTACTTCATCATTTGAAACAGTTGTCATGGGTATAATAATTTGTTCTTCCTCAAATGTGAAATCCTTATGTAGTTGACTTTCACTGTTCTAAATTTTCTCAATAAATTTAGCATTATCCATCTCTATTATATTCTCAGTGGAGGGACAGTAAAACCTAAAACATCTAGACCTCTCAGAATACCCTATAAAAAACAGCTAATTGCTCTTGAGTCCAACTTCTTCTCATGTGGTATATATGGTCGAGCTTCCGTTGGACAACCCCAAATATGAAGATGTCGAATGCTGGGAGATTCCCTAGTCTATAACTCATATGGGGTTTTACTTACTATTTTGCTAGATACTCTATTAAGGAGGTAAACTGTCGTCTTTAAGGCTTCACTCTATAATGACTCTGGTAGAGTAATGTGAGCTATCATACTCCTAACCATATCCTTTAGTTACAGTTTTGTCTTTCAGCAACACCATTTTGATGAGGTGTCCCTGGCATAGTGTACTGGGCTATAATACCACATTCATCTAGAAAATTGGCAAAAGGTCCTGGACATCTACCTGATCCGTCGTAGCTGCCATAGTACTCACCACCACGGTCAGATTTTACAACTTTAATCTTTTTATTCTATTGATTTTCAACTTCAGCTTTATATATTTTAAACATGTCCAGTGATTGAAATTTCTCAAGAAACAAGTATAGGTACCCACAACGAGAGTAATCATCTGTGAAAGTGATGAGTATGTGATCATTCTAAGAAGTTGTAGGGAATGTGCCACAAATGTCTATATACATCAAATTTAAGACTCCTGAACTCCGTCTAGTACCAACTTTCTAATGTTTGTTTGTTTGCCCTTTATACAATTTGCACATACTCCCAAGTCAGAGTATTCTAAAGGACCTATAGCTCCACTAGACACAAGTATTTGAATTCTCTCTTTCAAGATGTGTCCTAAACGCCTTTGTCATAGACTATATGAGTTTTCTTTAATTAATGTTCGCTCAGTATCTAAATTATGCAATACAAAGATTCAAAATATGAAGCATGAAGATTCAATTTATATAAGCCATCAATTAAGATTTCAGTACTAATAACTTTAGATTTAGAAAATAAACTAACCATTTCATTATCAATAGTGATAGTAAAACTAGATCTGTCTAACATTGAAATAGAAATAAGATTCCGCCTAAAAGACGGTACATATAAAGTCTCATCTAAATCTAAAGTAAAACCAAAATTTAATTTAAGCCTATAAACTCTAATAGCTACAATTGCAGCTTATTTCCTTGCCCATATATATGTATCGCTCAGCTTGACTAGGCCTCCTTTGGGTTTGGAAGTCCTGCAATGAATTGTATATGTGAATAGTCGCACCGATATCTATCCAGCAAGTGTCTAGTGAAACTAAAGCTAGATTAATTTCAAAGCAAACATAAGCATGAGACATACCCTTCTTGATTAGCAAGTTCTGGTACTTTATACAATCCTGCTTGATGTGGCTTACTTTCTTGCAGAAGAAGCATGCAATGACCTTAGGTTTCTTCTCCTGCACTTTTACCACGATCGGATCAGCTGTTGTAGTGGGTTTGTGTTCTTCCCTTTAGTTTCACTCTTCTTTCTTTTCTTATTAGTGGTGTTACCCTAAAATGCTAAGTGAGCACTTTCAGTCTTTTCTTTTTTCAACCTTTCCTCTTCTTGAATACAATAACTAATGAGCTCAATGAGACCCACTTTTCTCTTTGAGCATTATAATTAATCTTGAAAGGGTTATATCATGGAGGAAGAGAAATCAAAATGAAGTGCATTAGGATCTCTTCAGAGAGTTTCAATTTCAGTGCCTTTAGTTTTGAAACAAGATTGGACATTTTCATAATGTACTCCTTTATGTTTCCTTTACCATTGCAGCGCATATTTACTAGCTTGTTAAGATGTATGGTCTCAACTTTATCTGATTTAGTAAATCGGTCAGTTACTTTAGTTAGGAAACTCTTAGTATTAACTTTATCAGGCATAGCCCCTCTAATAGTCATAGGAATAGTGTGCTTCATAACCGTTAGACACATCCTATTAGACCTCTCTCATTTTTCATAATTTGTCTTTTCTTCTATTGTTCTTTGTCAGTAATGGCAGGGGGCTCATCGATTCTTAAGGCATAGTCTAGGTCCATAAATTCAAGAAAGATGGTAACGTGTTTGCGCTACTTCTCAAAGTTTGTACAATTCAACACATGCATGCCATTGAGACTTGCATAAATTGAAGATGCGTTTACTAATAACAAAAAAATAGGACTATATAAGCAATATAATTTCTCATTAATTTAACATAAAAAATGCATTTAATAAAATTTACTGTAATAATCATAAATGATTGAATTTCAAAAAATATAAATAGTTTAACTGATAGAGCTGCCGGCCAAACTTTTAGAACAAGTTGTGTCTTTTATGCCAACACTATTGATTGGTCACATATATTGCATATCTAATATCACATTCCCAAATTATTGCCTAACAAAACATGTATTTAATCTTATTTTTTATTTAATAATATGTAGGCCCATAACTAATGAAGGTGGAAGAAAATTGAGCTCAAAAGCCCACTTTAATTTTGATTTAATTAAATTTAAATCTTAAATAAAGATGGGGACAAATATTCAAGAGGATAGGGATAATTCCGGCTAAAGATCAACGCAAATTAGAAAGATAACACCAAATAAAAACTAGTAAAATTCGGATTTCTATAAATTTATTTTGGTTATCTAAAAATCAACCGAGAATAACGTCAAATATAGAGTTCAAATTCAAAATCCAAAGGGATAAATGGATAGAGAGAAGATCAGCAGATGAGATGAAGCAATTTTGACTCGGATTCAGACTGAATACATTTTAGTATTTGAATCATAACTTTCGCTGCCGAAACTCAAATCTGATGATTCAAAATGATCCAGAAAGAAGACTTCAAGGGCTACAATTCTTACGTTGATCAGTGTTTCTAATTCTATCATTTGATAAGTTATTCAGCAATCAACACGCCAACAAGCTGCAGAATATGCACATCAAATCAAATTTGGAAATAAGGGGAGGATTCAAATTCAAAAATAGTCAGCCCCTCTTATCTCCTCACTCCTCTCTCCTCTGAGGTTTTTACCTATAAAAGGCAGGGAGTTTACTGAAGGAGGAACCGAGGACTAGTTTAAATTTTTCTCTTTATTTTTATGGTTTAGGTTCATTGTTAGATAGTTTATGAGAAGTTGCATCTTAGTTCTTAATTTGCAGTTCAGTTCAGAAACAAAGTGAGAGAGAGAAAGAGTAATTGTAATCTGAAATTGAAGTGACATCAATAAAGATTCGACGAACTTCTTTTCTTCTCCAACTCACGGGTATGTTGAATTTCAATTCAATGTTTCTTTTTTAGTAATGAGTAGCTAAATCTCTTCTTTCTGGGCTCAGTAATCTCTCCTTTCTAGTATTGATTCTTGATCAGTATTAATGAAAAGACCCAACTGAATCATATGAATGCCTTTAAACTAAGCCTTACTTATTGCGAGTGTTCTTAAAGGCACATGAGGATGGGATTGAATTTTGAACTTAATCTTGAAATTTATCATTAAAAAAAACTTGTTTTTATTCCATGCTTGTTTTATTGCTTTGATGGCTTAACATTCAATTCAAAGAAAGATTTCAAAAACTAAATTTCGATTTCTAAAATAAACCATCTTATGTGTTTTACTTGATCTCTTTTAAATACGAGGCTAAACTTTTTGCCTATGATCTCATTGAGGCACTCAAACTTTTCAAGAAAAGAATCTAGAGTTGGGTAAAAATTAGTAAGCCCGGATTTCTCTTTATTAAAAACAAACAAACACCATCACTATCAAAGCCTTTTAAAGATCATTTTCTCCAAAATCTTTCCCAAGTTTCACGTTTTCTTTAAATCATCTCTCTACTCTCTATTCTCTTTTCACATAAAAAAAAATATCAACACCATTCTTTACTTTTGAAACAATACATCGAAAAGTTTTCATGCATTCCTCCTCGTGGATCACGACCCGTTAGCCCAAAGCTACACGGTAATTATCACTGCATTTATTTGCAATCAATTTTTGGTGCTGTTTCCGAGAAGGGAACGGTGAAATTATTTTTTAGCAAGTTTGGTGTCTTATTTCAGGGCCATCAAGAAATCAGATTTAGTACTCAAGCATTGCAGGAGAAGACTTGCTATTCTGTGCACCTACTCTAAAAAGTAGGAAACAGAATTTCAAGAAATTGCATCGCAAAAGCTTGAAAATTTTTTTTGACTACTAAAAAACTCTTTTTTGCAAGACATATTGCTTTGTAAAAATACAGTTTTTTTTATTAATTTTGTTATATCTGATATCCACATACCCTGTTTTTAATCCAACAGTAATCTGATTGATCGCCAATTGCTTAAAAAATGTTTAGACTTGCATTCTGGGTATTTGTCTAATTACGTTTCTTTTACAATTACTGTTGAAGAAAGCTGGAGACAAGGTACGTTTGCATAGCATCTAGCATAGGAACATTCTTGGGTGATTTACTTGCTTTTTGATTGTTATTATAGCTTTATACTTACACACTTGCACAATCTGTTTTAAGGACAAACCCAAAACAAGATAAGGTAGGGAAGTCATTACTGTTCCTTTGCCCACAAACCATCTCCAAGCAAAAACAGTCTAGGTTTAACTTAAAATCTAATAGACGTTGGCCTTAGGGATATCTCGAACTCATTAGGAGATTATCCTAAGAGGAAAGATGTTAGAATTTGACTCCTGCCAAATCAGTGTTTAAGGATAGGGATTGAAGGGCGAAACCCCAAAGGCTGGTGGTTTGGCTTAATTAGACCCGTCGTTTTTACACGGATACCTCCCACCAATCTTGCCCTGACTTGGGTGATTAGCTTGTGCTCAAAGTCTGCATTATACCTCCTGTGGATAACAACCAGTTAGGAGTTGTTTAGATCAAGGTTACCTTAGACTAGGCTTGGTTGCTTTTTCTTCTTGACTATTAGTGAACTTGTTTGTGGTACTGTTTGTGTATGCAAGTGTGATCGAGAGACCCAAATTCATCTAGGTTAACTAGAAACAAATCACCACCCAAGCTTGAACCAAAACCAGATCCAGTTATGACTTAACCGACATCTTTGCAGGATAGGTTCCATCCCATTGGAACCACACTTCCATCTTCCATCCAACTTCCATCGGTTGGTGAACACAACTTTGAGCTCAAGCCTCAGTCATCAACACACTCCTTAAGTTTCATGGCTTAGAGTCTAAAGATGCTTATTTCTTCATAAGAGAATTTGAGGAAGTATGCTTAATGATGAAAATACCACACCTTGTAGATGATGCTATTAGGTTAAAATTTGTCCTATTTGTTCTTAAGGACTTAGCTAAGAAATGGATTTACAGTTTAACGGCCGGCTCTATCACATCGTGGGATGGTTTGATCAAGATCTTCTTGAAGAAATTTTATCCAATTCATAAGACCGCTCTGATTTGGAAGAACATCATGCAGTTCAAGAAAGAACCTAGTGAACCATTTTGGAGGAACTTTGAAAGCTTCAATGACTTCCTTGTCTAATGTCCTCATCATGGAATAGAGAAATGGCGATAATACCAAATTCTCTATGACGGTTTAGACTACTCAACCAAGACCCTCTTAGAAACTATGTGCCAGGGGGATTCTTGCAAAAAGATGAAAAAAAAGGATGGAATTTATATGAGAATCTAACTGAAAAAACCATCCAATGAGAACCGATTAATGAAAACTCTAAGAATTCAAACTCCATCTCTTCAAAAGGAGGTTTCCATTCAATTGAATCGTCCATAGCTGTCGAGGCTAGAATAGCAAACCTAGCAAGAAGACTAAAAGATTTAGAAACTAAAAAATAAAGCCCAGTCAATCACGTCAGCCCAAACCAATTTTCAACTCGGGCCTGTACTTACTGTCAAGTAATGAATCATGTGTTGAGGAGTATCTAGTATTTCAAGCTCAGCAACAATTACCTGAACCAATGAATGTGACCTTTTCAATGCCGAACAATAATCCTTACGCACAAACGTACAATCTTGACTGGAGAAATCACTCGAATTTCTCATGAAGCCAAAACAACAATGACCATTCACGGTCAAACCATTCAAACCACTTCTAACGTTCCAATAATTCTTTCAATCATCAATCCAACTTTTCAAATTACTATCACAATTCTTCCAACCATCCACCCAATTTTTTTAAATTATCAACAAAACTTTCCCAACCAAGCTCCACAATCTTCCTTTCAGAATTCTCAACTTGAGAGAAGAATGACTGATTTTGAGAAAAATTTGGAAAGGTACATGAAGAACTAAGATTATCTCATGCAACCAATATAGAGGCTAGAGGTTCAAATGAGCCAATTAGCTAATCTACAAAATTAGAGGCTAAAGGGTACCTTGCCCAGTCAGCCATTAATGAATCCTATGAATTCTCAACAAACCTATTTGGCAGAGGATCAATCTTTGAATCAATATAATGTTGTTCATACATTGAGGTCGGGAAAGAAAGTTGATAATCAAGTGTCAACACCATCCAATTCCATTCAGCACAACCACACACAAGCATCCACCTCATCTTGTCCCTATCCTTCCAAATCTGATGAATCTGAAACGGATAAGCCAACCAGTCAGGTGCACAAGCCTAAAATATCATTTCCTAATAGGCTGAAAAACAACAAGCAGAATCCACACATGGATAAGATAATTGAGATCTTCAATTAAGTGAAGATAAATGTGCCACTTCTTGATGCCATCTAACAAGTCCCATCTTATGTAAAATTTCTTAAGGACATGTGCACCAAGAAGAGAAAGACTAATGTACCCAAGAAAGTCTTTTTAGCTACTAACATTAGTGAGCTACTGTCGGGTCCGATCCCTATCAAGTACAAGGATCCCAGTTGTCCCACCATTTTCTGCACTATAGGACAAGCCGAGATTATTCATGCACTTCTTGACTTGAGGGTGAAAGATACACCTATAGGGAGGTGAATAGGTGTAAGGCTAATCTAATGACAAATGATGTGGAATTAAAAAACTAATTGCAACACACTTAGTGTAACAAAAGAGTGTAGCCGAATTTCCGGTGAAGGGCTCTGAACTAACTCCTCTAGATTCCTCCAATTAAGAGTTGAGGTGCTATATGAATCTCTCTTGGTTCAACAATAGTGAGGCACACAATCAATACCAAGCATATATAATATGAAAATATGAAATAATGCAAGGTATAAAGAGAGAGAGAGTTAAGAGATAGTGGATCAATCGCAAACACAAAGATATGTTTTGAGGTTTGAGCCACTACTCTACGTCCCCACCTTCACACAGAAGAATTTCCACTAATGCGTCCACACAGGACTTCTCACACAGGGAACCTCCACTGAGGATTTGGGTAATACAAACTTGGAGTACACAACTCCTTTCTGAAACAACAACAACCTCTACACAAGAGACGAGGCACAACAATAATCACCTCTACACTTAGAGGGATAAGCACTAAGCTAAATAACAATCACCTCACACTAGGGAGATAAGGCACTAGGCCAAACAACTACAATCACCTCTACACTTAGCGGGATAAGACACAAAACCAAACAACCACAAACACCTCTACACTTAGAGGGATAGCTACAAACCCAATTGCACAACCTCCTCTACACTTAGAGGGAAAGGCACAAAGCCAAAGCAAAGGAAGGTTACAACTCTTGGTGGTCTCAATAAACCACAAATCAATTTTCCCACAAAACGAAGATCCTATAGATAGAATAGATATGATAGCTCAAGTGTGAGAAAACAAAGTATTTGGAACAAAGAAAAACACTTGGGAAAATCCCCAAATAGATACTGAAATCAAGATCAAAATCAATTCCTAAAAGACTCTCTTTTCTTTGAATTTTTTAACACTTTAAAACAAATAAAAATAAATCTTTTTAACCTAAAAACTCTTAAAAACTTGTTGTTAAACACTTGTAAAGATGAGAAAAATTGCTCTCTAAAAACTTATGAAAACAACCCAAGGGATAGGTATTTATAACCCATTCCAAAAACTAGCCGTTGGGCTGAATCAGCAGCTGTGCTGCTGTCGGTCGACCGTCCAGTCAACCGGACAATGGTCGGATTTCCAACCGTTGTGCCACCAGTCGACCACCCGGCGACCGAGGCTGGATCCAAGAGTAGAGCTCTCGGCCGGTCGACCGGGGCCAGATCCAGAGAGCAAAGCCCTCTGGATAGTCGACCTGGGCGGTCGACCGGCCCTCAAACCAATACGATCGTGCATGCTTGTGCACGTCGGTCGACCGACCACTGGTCCGGTCTACCGACTCGATCGACCGCCAGTCAGTCTGGCTGGGATTTTTGGATATTGAAAACTTGTCTTTTTAATACCATTTAAATCCCATAAAAACACATAAATTCCACAAAAATAAGTTCTTATAAGATCTTTGAATACCAAACATGTGGTGATCAAAAATCAACACATAGTACAAACTATTTGAACCATTTTTGATATTGAAATTAAGCTTAAACACAAAATCTGTATTTTCCAAAACTTAGATATTTGAAATAGAAAACAGTTTTCTCCAAAACTCATATGGATACAAAAACATGATATTGAAACAAATTTGAAGCATATTGTATATGGATAGAATCTAATATACATATAAGATATATATATATATATCTATATTTTTGATATGAAAATCAAAACCGGTTAAACAAAAAACCAAACATTAAACTTGTGTGTGTTTGTGAACTTGAGCATATCAATACTATCTAATTTTTACACAAGATCTAAAATATTAATCACAAACCGAAGTCTTCTTGTCTCCAAACTGACTCGATCCAAACGCGATCAAACGAGCTTGACCCAACCGAATGCTAGATGTGATCTTGACGCGCGAGCTCTTAAATCAACATGTGTAAGCTCCAAAACTCCTTTGTTGAAACTAAACACCTATTAATATCTTGGTCAACAACTGCAACTATATAAACACAAGATTATTAGTAAACTATAACTACATGAGTTAATCATCATCAAAACTAGAGTGATGGGTCTCTGGGCCAACAATCTCCTCCTTTTTGATGATGATAAAACTCATGGAGTTATATATGCATGGATTAAAGTTTAGCTTCATAGCAATAAACATAAAGATATTCAATGAAATGCATAAACCAAACAACATATATATGCATAAATGAGAAAATAAATATAAATAAACTCTCCAAATACTTCTCCCCTTTTTACATAAACAAAACATATATGCATTAAATAAGAAAATAAACATGCATAAGTAAAACTCTAAATACTTCTCCCCTTTCTGTCAATTCATCAACAAAAAGGCAAAAACAAATCAAACAATATTTAAGATACCAATTGAAAATATACCAATTTATGATAAAAGTATATATCGAAACATTATGATATCAATTATGATACCAATTAAAAATAAACAAAAAAATTTTAAGATACCAAAATATACCAATTAAAAATATCTTGTAAATTTTGATACAAAATAGAAAATAAAACATTGTACGTTTTTTATATCAATTGAAATATATATTGTAAATATTTGATATCAATTGAAAGTAAAAATCAATTGAAAATACAAACCAAATTTTTGGGTAAACACAACTCATTTTGCAATAAGGATACCAAATTTAGAATAATATTAATTTAAGATTATTGATACCAATATTGAAAATGTTAGCATATATCAAAACAAAGTATTTTTTATCATAAAGAATGGGAGTAAGATACTAATTGAAAATAAAACCGATTGAAAGATAAAACACGAATATTTCTCCCTTTATGAAATACTAATAAAAACGATGCATGAGTTTGTATAGGATACCAATTGAAAAATAATTAACATTAAGGAGTAAATCAAGCTTAGCATAAATATAATTTGTGCTTTAAGATGTAAAGATATTGTAAGCATAATCAAATCATATATATGTATGAAAATGTAAATACCAATCGAAATTGATACTATTTGAAGTTTGAAGCATACATATATAAGAAAACACATATGAGTATACAAAAATAAAAATATCAATTGTGATACTAATTGAAAATATAATGAGGATCAAATGTATAACTCGTACCTACCACCCTATTCATGCGCATGTTTAAATAGATTTTTAACTTGACCACACAAGGCATGATCACCCATCCAACCGCCCTTAAAGGTAAGGGTTTTCAAAAAAGTATTTGAAAATAACCCTAACATATTTAAAAACTCTACCAAGTGAAGAAATACGCAACCAGTTTTATGATAATCTTGAAAACTAGTACGAAGTCCTTCAAGTAAGAAATAAAATATGAATGAATCCATGAAATATGAAAATCACACGATCATTGACACTCAAATAGCAATAAAGCTCATATAACCTCATGAAACAAAAACCATGAGTAAACATCAAACATAGAGTATAAAAAAATCATGTAATCAACTAAATCATAGAAATAAAGTATTTAAGCTCAATAAAATTTCTTACCAAAAACATGAAAAACATAAAAATTTAATTTTCATCACAATAATACTAACTTCAAGGTATATGTATGTTTTGCCTAAACTAGAAGTATACATACATATCCCAAACACAATTGAGTCTATAATAAAAATTTGCATGAAAAGCAAGTGACTCTAGGATAGACATGTATATCTAAAATTTTGGATAAAATTGACATATACATGAAGCTAAAAACATTATTATAAAAAACATGTATGAAAAATAGGGAATACAAGTCAAAATGCAAGAATCATCAAAAGTAGGCTATACTAATACATCTAATGAGTACAAATAGGCAACATAGCACAAACATATAATACTCAATTTGTGGCTCACTAGTTGTACAAGTATGTACATGAGTTTTAATGAAAATTACATCTAAACAAGTAATCAAAATATGAAGTGTAAAACTATAAATAAAAACCAATATGATCATTATGTAAATGCACATGTCTTAGAACTAGCATATTCATAGTAGTTAAATACTAGTGAGAACACAAAGTATGAATCTATATGAATATGGGTGTATCTCAAATACTACGAATGCATATCACTAGTCTACTTATCATCGCATTTAATATAATGAACATGAAAAATCAAAACATGCTAAAAATCAACAATATGAAAGCATGTAAACTAAATGAGAGTTAGAGATAGTTACCAAAATCTTTAGGGCTTATCTCTAGATCTCCAAATCATGGTGGTCCTCCTACCAAACTTTCTTGATAGCGGTGCATCAATTGTATGTCCATCTAGCTCCATATGCATCACCACCAAGGCACCAAAACCCTCACGTCAAGTGAGAGACCACACCTACATCAAATAAAATAGGGGTAAATTTTGGTACCCATACCTTATCAGGTCTATGGGGGTTAGCACCTTTCCTAATCCTAACAAATTTATTTGCAAAAATTTGAGGTATTTAATCTATCATAACAAAATTTTGTAAGGTGGCCCGTACGCCCACAATGTGTATAAGTGTACACATGAGCATACATAGTGTTATCTGTATGAGCGTGAGATGCATGTGTATGCCGTGGTTTGTGTGCATGCATAGGAGGAGCATGTTTCTTGTGAAACATGAATTCCAACCGTGTGTGGTTCATGGCACAATGGCTCAAAGTAGAACCCAAACAATCAACACTCTTCTTCAAAGTACAAATATCCTTTCAATATTAGAAGAAGAGGAGCATGCAATAGATACACTAGATGGTGAAGCTATAGTATCATGGCAAACATGGGAATCTAAATCATTTTTTAAAGTTTTATTTTCTTTTGAAACCAAATCTAGTTCTTTTAAAATAGAAATAATTTTTTTTTCAAAGAATCATTTTCTTTTAAAACAAAATCAAGTTTTGAAGATAGAACTTTATTTTTCTTTAAAACAATGTCACAATTATTTTTATTTTTCAAAATTTTATTTTCATTTAGAGCAAGGTCAAGTTGGGATCTCAATGAGTCCCTTTCAATTGAAATCTCATCTCGCTCTTGTACTTTCTTCTTTTATTTTAAGATTTTTCTTTTTCAAAACTTTATACTTTCCTAACAAGTTTTCACACACAATAGATAGTTCTTCATTCAAAGCATGGGCATCCATAATATCATCTCCTGAAGAACTAGCACAATCATCTAAATGAGTTTCTGAGTTTACCTCAAGGGAGTCATTCCCTTGGACCATGTAGCAAGTTTGCTCGGACTAATCCACCAAGGGTTTCTCCTCCACATATTTCATCGTTTGTAACTTGAGAGAGGTCAAAGTGTTCCATACTGCAAAAGCGAAATTACAATGAGAAACTATACATAAATATTCTTTGCTTAATGCTTGCCTAAGTGCCTCTAGGGCTAGTGCATTGGCCTCTATATGCTTGTCATTACCATGAGAGGGTTTCTTGGTAGTGGCAAGGTACACATGTATTCCTAGGGTCCTGAGATATATACTCATTTTAAGCTTTCATATATTGATGTTAGAAACATCAAACATAGGAGGGGTCATGAAATCCATGAGAGTATAAACTATATGTGTGCAAATGCAAAAATTAGATTAGCTAGTTAAGATCTCACTCCTAGGTGGTTAAACCTAATATCAGGAGCGTAGGCTCTGATACTAATTGAAAAATACACCTAGAGAGGGGGAGTAGGTGTAAGGCTAATCTAATGACAAATGATGCGGAATTAAAAAACTAATTGCAATACACTTAGTGTAACCAAAGAGTGTAGCCGAGTTCTCAGTGAAGGGCTTTGGACTAACTCTTCTAGATTCCTCTAAATAAGAGTTGAGGTGCTATATGAAGCTCTCTTAGTTCAACACTAGTGAGGCACACAATCAATACCAAGCATATATAATATGAACAATATGAAATAATGCAAGGTATAAAAGAGAGAGAGAGTTAAGAGATAGTAGATCAATCGCAAACATAAAGATATGTTTCTAGGTTCGAACCACTATTCTACATCCCCGCCTTCACGCAGAAGGATTTTCACTAATGCGTCCACACAGGAAACCTCCACTGAGGATTTGGGTAATACAAACTTGGAGTACACAACTCCTCTCTCAAACAACAATAATTTCTACACAAGAGTCAAGGCATAACAATAATCACCTCTACACTTAGAGGGATGGGCACTAAGCCAAACAACAATCACCTCATACTAGAGGGATAAGGCACTAAGCCAAACTACCACAATCACCTCTACACTTAGAGGGATAAGGTACAAAATCAAACAACCACAATCACCTCTATACTTAGAGGGATAGCGACAAACCCAATTGCACAACCTCCTCTACACTTAGAGAGAAAGGCACAAAGCCAAAGCAAAGAAAAAGTTACAACTCTTGGTGGTCTCAATAAACCACAAATTAATTTTCTCACAAAATAAAGATCCTATAGATAGGATAGATATGATAGCTCAAGTGTGAGAAAACAAAGTGTTTGGAACAAAGAAAAACACTTGGGAAAATCTCCAAATAGATATTAAAATCAAGATCAAAAACTAATTCCCAAAAGACTCTCTTTTCTTTGAATTTTCTAACACTTTAAAACAAATAAAAATAAATCCTTTTAACCTAAAAACTCTAAAAAACTTGCTGTTAAACACTTGTAAAGATGAGAAAAATTGCTCTCTAAAAACTTATGAAAACAGCCCAAAGGGATGGGTATTTATAACCCATTTAAAAACTAGCTGTTAAGCCAAATTAACAGCTAATGCTGCTGTCGGTCGACCGCCCGGTCGACCGGCTAACTGTCGGATTTTCGACCGTTGTGCCACCGGTCGACCGCCCGGTTGACCGAGGCTGGATCCAGAGAGCAGAGCTCTCTGGCCGGTGGACCGGCCCTCAAACCAATAAGGCCATGCATGCTTGTGCACATCGGTCGACCATTCCGGTCGATCGACTACTGGTCCGGTCGACCGGCTCGGTCGACCGATAGTCAGTATGGCTGGGATTTTTGGATATTGAAAACTTGTCTTTTTAATACCATTTAAATTTCATAAAAACACATAAATTTCACAAAAATAATTTCTTATAAGATCTTTGAATACCAAACATGTGTGATTAAAAATCAACACATATTATAAACTATTTGAACCATTTTTGTGATATTGAAATTAAGCTTAAACACAAAATCTGTATTTTCTAAAACTTGGATATTTGAAATGGAAAATCGTTTTCTCCAAAACTCATATGGATACAAAAATATGATATTGAAACAAATTTGAAGCATATTGTATATGGATAGAATCTAATATACATATAAGATATATATATATATATCTATGTTTTTGATATGAAAATCAAAACCAGTTAAACCAAAAACCAAACATTAAACTTGTGTGTGTTTGTGAACTTGAGCGTATCAACTATCTAATCTTTACAAAAGATCTAAACTACTAAACACAAACCGAAGTCTTCTTGTCTCCAAGCCGACTCGATCCCAACGCGATCCAACGAGCTTGACTCCAACCGAGTGCTAGATGCGATCTTGACGCGCGAGCTCTTGAATCAACACGCGTAAGCTCCAAAACACCTTTGTTGAAACTAAACACCTACTAATATCTTAGTCAACAACTGGAACTATATAAACACAAGATTATTAGTAAACTATAACTACATGAGTTAATCATCATCAAAACTAGAGGGATGGGCCTCTGGGCCAACAGGGGGCAAGTATCAACTTTCTCCCTTTCTCAATTTATCAATAACTCAGATTGGGCGATCTTAGTCCAACTCAAGTCACTATCCAACTATCTTATCATTCAGTGAAAGTTCCCAAGGGGGAAATTAAAGATGTCCTTATCCCAGTCGGAAAATTTATCTACCCAATAGATTTTATTGTTCTTGAGACCCAACTTATTTTCAATCCTAGGTCATAAACTCTTGTTATCTTAGTGCGACTGCAAATGCGATCATTAATTATAGGAACGGATCCATGCGATTGACCTTTGGAGACATGACTAAAGAGATCAATGTCTTCAACCTAGAAAAATAATTTGTAAGATAAGAGACCAAACATTTGAGGTAAACTTCATTGAAACCAATTGTGTTGAAGAAAGTGAGGTATAGAGAATGAGTCTCTATTTCTTGATGAATTATTTAAGAATAAATGCGATTATATTAATGAGAAGACATATGTTGGAGATCCTAATTTTAGATTTCTCATTAAAAAAAGAAAATTTGATTTGTGTTTCACTTTCGATGAGCCAATCAATGATATATCGCATTAGAATATAATTCAAGAACCTCCGATTGACCTAATCTTTGAAAACCTCTTCGAAGAAGAACTCATGTGTTTGAATGAATCGAGTAGGGATATTTTGGTTAATGCACACCTCTAGGGGAAAGTGTTGATATAAGTTTTGAGGAGATGTATGGAACTGAGTTAGAATTCTTAGATATTCATAGTGAGGATATTCCAACTGAGAAGTGTGACGGTGATCAATTTTTGAAGAATGGATGTAGACATATGAGGAAGAAAAGCTTAAGGAAGGTGAGACTAAGGAGGAAGAGAGCAAAAATGACAAAAAGATTGGCTTCCCCACTATGCTCTATAAAGAGAACCCATTGGAATGATGGGAAGAGAGCTAGAGGGATGAGACCAAAAAAGATCTAGGTGTGGTAGAAACATGATTTTGTGCATATTTATGTCTACTATATATATATATATATGTATATATATATATATATATGTATATATATATATATTATATATATATGTATATGTATACATATATACATATATATGTATACATATATATGTATATATGTATACATATATATGTATATATGTATACATAGATATGTATATACATATATATATAATATATATATATATATATATATATATATATATAATATATATATATATGTATATATATATATGCACCTCTTTTTTAACTTTATTTCATGCATTCATATATTACAGCCATACATTGTGTGGGGGAGGGCACTAACATAACTAATATAACCACACAAAAAAGAAAAAAAAATTTGAAAAAAAAAGAACAATATTTTGACAATTTTTTTGTAAGAAATTAAGTCAATTTTAAGGAATAGGAGAATCATAATTAGGATTTCTTATACTTGGTCAAAATAAGATGACTTGTTTGATTTTTAGGGTTAGGAAGAAAATATGAAAAAGAAATTAGTCTTGATTTTTACCTTGATGAAATATGCACACTTACACACTTAGGGTTCAAAAACAAAGATTCTTATGCCTTATAAAAAAAAGAAAAAAATATATATATATATATGAAAAATAAATAAATTTAATTATTGATTAACTAGGTGCTTTGGCCTAAGCAAGCCTTAGTATTTATGCAAACGATGATTAGATAAGTTTGAAAAAATATATATATACAACAACAACTAAGCCATTTGTCCCAAGTATCTAGGAATATATATATATATATATATATATATATATATTATATATATATATATATAATATATATATATATATTATATATATATATATATATATATATATGAAAGTACACCTAGAGGGGGGGTGAATAGGTGTAAGGCTAATCTAATGACAAATAATGCGGAATTAAAAACTTAATGCAGCACACTTAGTGTAACCAAAGAGTGTAGCCGAATTTCCGGTGAAGGACTCTGAACTATCTCCTCTAAATTCCTCTAAATAAGAGTTGAGGTGTTATATGAAGCTCTCTTGGTTAACACAAGTATGGAACATAAACAAATCAAGCATGTATATGATATGAACAATACGAATCAATGCACAATGTAAGAGAGAGAGTTAGAGAAAGTGGATCAAACGCAAATACGAAGATATGTTTCGAGGTTCGAGCACACAGCTCAACGTCCCCGCCTTCACACAGAAGGATTTCCACTAACTCGTCCACACAGGACTTCCTACACAGGGAACTTCCACTGAGGATTTGGGTAAATACAACTTGAGAGTACACAACTCCTCTCTCAACTAATACAACCTCTCACTAGAGGCAAGGCACTAAGCCTACACAATATCAACCTCACAAATGAGGGATAGACACTTAGCCAAACAAGCACAACCACCTCTCACTAGAGGGTTAAGGCACTTAGCCACCACTCTAATAATCACCTCTTCACCAAAAGGGATATCAACACAATTACCTCTCACTAGAGGGATATCACAAAGAATGGAGGGTTTACAACACTTGGTGGTTTTCACAACCATAAACCAATTTTCCCACAAAATAAAGATACTATATATAAGATAGATATGATAAGCTCAAGTGTGAGAAATCAAGGTGTTGGGAATCAAATCATAAAGAAAAATACTTGAAAAACAACTAGAATTTGATAGAAAAGAAGAACAAAACAAATATCCTAAATCTCTATTTTTCTTTGCTTTTTCCAACCCTTGAAAACAAATAAAAGATAAATCTTTTTAGCTTAAAAACTATTTTGAAAACTTGTATATATACACTAGAAAGAATGAGAATTTTTGCTCTTGTAAAACTTGTTCAAAACAGCCAAGGATATGGGGTATTTATACCCCCAATTCAAATCTTCCCGTTGGCAATAGGAAAGGGCTGTTTTGCCCTCGGTCGACCAGGCCAACGGTCAGATTTCTGACCATTGTGCCTCCGGTTGACCGCCCGGTCGACCAGGACTGGATACAGAGAGCAGCAGCTCTTTGCCGGTCGACCGGGGCCATTTCCAGAAAGCAGAGCTCTCTGGAAGGTCGACGCCGGTCGACCGGCCTACCAGCCTAGGCTGTGTGCACGTCTGTGCACGTCGATCGACTGAACCGGTCGACCCACTTCTGCTACAGTCGACCGGTCCGGTCGACCGGCAGACAGCCAGGTCAGATTTTTAGGATTTAAAAACTTGTCTTTTTATTATCAATTAAATGCCATAAAATCACATAAATTTCACAAAAATCAATTCTTATTATATCTTTGAAATACAAAATATGTGTGACAAAAATTCAACACATATTCCAAATAATTCGAACCATTTTTGTGAGATAGAAAATTTGCCTTAAACTAAAAACTGTATTTTCCAAAACTAAGATTTTGAAAGGGAAATCCGATTTTTCCAAAATACATGTAACTACAAAAACATGATATTTAAACAACTTTTAAGCATGTTGTATATGAATAGAATCCAATATACATGAAAGATATTATATCTATGTTTTTGACATTAAATCCAAAAATAAGTTTTGTTTAAATACAAAACTCCAAACACATGAATAGGCTTATCAAAATAAGTTTTTCTAAGTATATGAAGCATAGATGTATATACATCAAATCTAATATACAATAAACCATGTAAACTTGCTTTGATTCTATCTATTCATGAAAACCAAGATCGGTTAAACCGAAAAACAAAACATGAAACTTGAAACTTTAAACTTGTGTGTGTATTGTGAACTTGAGCATATCACACTATCTAATCTTTACAATGAGATCTAAACAAAATTAAACTAAACAAACCAAGGTCTTCTTGTAGAACTCCGTCTCTAAGTTGACTCGATTCAAATGCGATCCAACAAGCTTGACTCCAACCGAGTACTAGATGCGATCTTAACGCTCGAGCTCTTGAATCACCATGTGAAAGCTCCAAAATACCTTTGTTGAAGCTAATCACCGACTAATATCTTGATCAAATATCCAAAACTAAATATCACAAGATTATTAGTAAACTATAACTACATGAGTTAATCATTATCAAAACGATAGTGAAGGGCCTCTGGGCCAACAATCTCCCCCTTTTTATGATGACAAAACTCATGGAGTTATATATGCATGGATTAAAGTTAAGTTTCATAGAAGCTCCCCCTTAACTCATGCATAACAATAAACAATAAAGATATGTCATGAATGCTCAACATAAATATGCATAAACATGATATTTGATATCAATGAACATGTTCCTAAAAAAATGTTGCTCTTAAACCAAATAAAAACTCTTGATACCAACAAAACAACAAAAGATGCTCTTGATACCAATACTAACAAAAAATGCTTTTGATATACCAATGGTAAAAAATAACAAACTTAAACAAACATGCATATATCAAACTCTAAAATATCTCTCCCCTTTTTGTCAATTTATTAACAAAGGGGTACAAATATAAAACAATAAAGGGCATAAAAAATATTTTCATCCTTTTATGCATAAATCAAACAATAAAGATATATATGCTATATACATTCATGAAGAGGAGAGTCGTGAAGTTAACTCCCCCTGCATACATGCATTTATATGAAAAGAGTGACTAAATCCTAACCACATAAAGCATAATATGCAATGTATAAAAGGAGATGTGAAGCTCCTACTACACACGTGTACTACATATCAAAGAAAGGTCAATAACTTCAATATGACATACACTCAACATGAATCTATATATAGAGAAGATGTTAAGCTTCCCTTACATATAAACAATATAAATCAAAGCATTATGATACCCAATTAAAAAATATATCAATTTAGCATGAAGGTATACATCGAAATATCATGATACCAATTTATGATACCAATAGAAAATAAACAAAAATTTTGAAGATACCAAAAAAATTGTGATATCAATTGAAAGATATAAATATATATAGGCGATCTTGATATCAATTGTAAAAATTAGTACCATTGAAAATATTTTATACTATTGATACCAATTGAAAAATATAAACCAATCTTGTGGTTAAACACTAAAATCATTTTGCAATAGAGATACCAAATAGAGAATAATATCAATTAAGATTCTTGATACCAAAATTGAATATGAAACATATACCAATTGAAAATAATTTTCATTAGGAGCGAAGGAAACTAAATGAAAACTAAGATATCAATTTTTCAACATAAAGAGTGGGAGTAGGATACCAATTGTAAACAAAACCGATTGAAAGGTAAAAACATGAATTTTCTCTCCCTTTATGAAATACCAATGAAAACGATGCATAAGCTTGTATAATGTACCAATTGAAAAATAATTGTCATTAAGGACTAAATCAAGCTTAGCATATCAAAATTTGTGCTCAAAGATATAGAGATATAGTAAGCACAATCAAAACACATATATATGTATAGAAAATGAAATACCAATCGACATTGATATTATTTGAAGTTGAAGCATACATATATAGAAACAAATATGAGTATACAAGATAAATGTCAATTGTGATACCAATTGAAAATACAATGAGAATTAATGTATAACTCATAATGACCTCCCTTTCATGCACATGTTTAAGTTGATTTTCAATATGAGCATACAAGGTATGGTCGCCCATCCAACTACCCATTATGGGTAGGGGTTTTCGAAAATAAGTTTGAAAATAAGCTTAACATATTTGAAAACTCTACCAAAATGAAGAATACGAACTAGTTTTATGAAAAACTTGAAAACTAGTACGAAATCCTTCAAGTAAGGAATAAAACAATAACATATCCATGAATCATGAAAATCACTCAACCAATGACACTCAAAATTATATAAAGCACATATAAGACTCATGAAACTAAAGTCATGAGAAAACAAGAATGATGTTGGTGTAAAGTATTAAGTGAAAGACATAGTCATGGAAATAGGCAATTAGGCTCATTATGAAATTCCTTAAAATATGAAAAACATGAAAAATCATCAAAATCAAATCTACTTCAAGGTATATGTATGTTTAGTCTAAACTAAAGGTATGCATACATATCCAAACACAATTGAGTCTATAAAGATATTTTGCATAAAAGGCAAATGACTCAAGGTTATACATGTATATCCAATAGTTTTGAAAAAATTAATATATACATGAAGTTAAACTATATTATCATAAAAACATGTCCAAAAATAGGGAATACAAGTCAAAATGTATGAATCATCAAAACTAGGCTATACTAGTACATCTAATGGGTACAAATGAGTAATCAAGCACAAACATATAATAATCAATTTGTGGCTTATTAGTTGTACAAGTATTGACACGAATTTTTACGAAAGTTACATCTTAAACATGTAATCAAAACATGAAGCTCAAAACAAAACATAAATCAACATGATTATTATGTAATGCACATGTCTTAGATCTATGATATATATGATAGCTAAACAAATGTGAGAACACAAAAGTATAGGTCCATATAAATATGGGTGTATCTCAAATACTATACATGTAAGTCCTAGTTCTAATGAGCATGATATTTGACATAATGATCATAAAAACATGACATGCTAAAAATTAAAAATATGAAAGCATGTAAACATAAATGGGAGTTAGAGATCGTTACCAAAACCAAGATGGTACATCTCTATGTCTCCAAACCAAGGTGGTCCTCCCACCAAACTCTCATTGAAAACGATGCATCCAAAATAGTCACCAATAAGCTCGGAACGCATCCACCTCAAGGCACCAATACTCTCACGTCAAGTAAGAGCCCAAACCCACATCAAATAAAATAGGAGTGGTCTTTGGTACCCATACTCTTTTAGGTCCATGGGGTTAGCACCTTTCCTAACCCAAAACACCTTATTTGCTAAATTTTCATCATGTATTCTATTATAACAAAACTTAGCAAGGTGGCCCTTACGTCCACAATGTGTACAAGTATACACATGAGCATACATAGTGTTATGAATGTGAACGTGAGGAGCATGTGTATGCCGTGGTTTGTGTGCATGCATAGATGGAACTTGTTTTTTGCGAAACATGGATTCCAAACGTGTGTGGTTCATGGCACATTGGCTCAAAGTGGAGCTCAAACAATCAACACTCTTTTTTAACATGGATATGTCATTTTCAATTATAGAAGAAGAGGTAGAACATGCAATGGGTAAGCTAGATGATGAAGCTACACTAGCATAGCAAATATATGAGTCAATATCATTTTTCAAGAAAATATTTTTATTTGAAACCAAATCTAATTCCTTTGAAATAGAAATAATTTTGTTTTTCAAAGATTGGTTTTTTTTTATAACAAAATCAAGTTTTGAAAATAAGGCCTCATTTTTCTTCAAAACAATTTCACAATCATTTTACTTTTCAAAATTTTGTTTTCATTAAGTACAAGTTCAAGTTGGGATTTCAAGGAGTCACATTCATTTGAAATCTCAACCTTCTCTTGCAAAGCCAAATCAAGTTTTGATACCAAATCCTTATTTTCTTTATTAAGTCCTAAACTTTTCTTTTTCAAAACTTTATATTTTTTTAACAATTTTTCACAAACAATTGATAGTTCTTCATTTAATGCATCGACATCAATATATTCATCACAAGAAGAACTAGCACTATCTAGTTGAGTATCCGAATGTACCTCAAGGGAGTCATTCCCTTGGACCTATAGCAATGTTGTTCGGATTCATCCTCACTAGATTCCATCTCCACATGAGTCGTCTTTTGGAGCGCGGGAGAGGTTAACGTGTTCCACACTGCAAAGGCGGTATCACCATGAGAAATCATAGAAACATAATCTTTGTTAAGCGTGCTTCTAAGTGCCGTTATGGCTTGTGCATTGGCCTCTATATGCTTTCTAATACCAAGATAGGATTTCTTGGTAGCGGCAAAGAAAACATGCAAGCCTAAGATTTTTAGGTATATGACATTCTAGCTTTCCAAACAACAATGTTGGAAGTATCAAACATGAGAGGAGTCATGAAGTCCATGAGTGTGTGTAAACAAGTAAGTGTGCAAATGCAACACTAGATTAGCTAACCAAGATCTCACTCTTAGGTGGTTAAACCTAATATCAGGAGCGTAGGCTCTGATACTAATTGAAAGTACACCTAGAGGGGGGGTGAATAGGCGTAAGGCTAATCTAGTGACAAATAATGCGGAATTAAAAACTTAATGTAACACACTTAGTGTAACCAAAGAGTGTAGCCGAATTTCGGTGAAGGGCTCTAGACTATCTCCTCTAAATTTTTCTAAATTAGAGCTGAGGTGCTATATGAAGCTCTCTTGGTTAACACAAGTATGGCACACAACAAACCAAGCATGTATATGATATGAATAATACGAATCAATGCACAATGTAAGAGAGAGAGAGAGAGTAAGAGAAAGTGGATCAAACGCAAACACGAAGATATGTTTCGAGGTTCGAGCACACAGCTCTACATCCCCGCCTTCACACAGAAAGATTTCCACTAACTCGTCCACACAGGACTTCCCACATAGTGAACCTCCACTGAGAATTTGGGTAAATACAATTTGGGAGTACACAACTCCTCTCTCAACTAATACAACCTCTCACTAGAGGCAAGGCACTAAGCCTACACAATATCAACCTCACAAATGAGGGATAGGCACTTAGCCAAACAAGCACAACCACCTCTCTCTAGAGGGTCAAGGCACCTAGCCACCACTACAATAATCACCTCTTCACCAAGAGGGATATCAACACAATCACCTCTCACTAGAGGGATATCACAAAGAATGGAGGGTTTACAACACTTGGTGGTTTTCACAACCACAAACCAGTTTTCTCACAAAATAAAGATCCTATAGATAGAATAGATATGATAAGCTCAAGTGTGAGAAATCACGGTGTTGAGAATCAAATCACAAAGAAAAATACTTGAGAAAACAACTAGAATTTGATAGAAATGAAGAACAAAACAAATATCCCAAATCTCTATATTTCTTTGCTTTTTCCAACCCTTGAAAACAAACAAAAGATAAATCTTTTTGGCTTAAAAACTCTTTTGAAAACTTGTATATAAATACTAGAAAGAATGAGAATTTTTGCTCTTGTAAAACTTGTTCAAAACAGCCAAGGATATGAGGTATTTATAGCCCCAATCCAAATCTGTCCGTTGGCAGCAGGAAAGGACTGTTTTGCCCTTCCGGTCGACCGCCCAATCGACCAGCCCAACGGTCAGATTTCTGAACGTTGTGCCTCCGGTCGACCAGGACTGGATACAGAGAGCAGCAGCTCTCTACCGGTCGACTGGGCCATTTCCAGAGAGCAGAGCTCTCTGGACGGTCGACCGCCCGGTCGACCGGCCCACCAGCCTAGGCTGTGTGCACGTCTGTGCACGTCGGTCGATCGGACCGGTCGACTGACTTCTGCTACGGTCGACCGGTCCAGCCGACCGGCAGACAGCCAGGTCAGATTTTTAGGATTTAAAACTTGTCTTTTTATTATCAATTAAATGCCATAAAATCACATAAATTTCACAAAAATCAATTCTTATTATATCTTTGAAATACAAATATGTGTGATAAAAATTCAACACATATTTCAAATAATTTGAACCATTTTGTGAGATAGAAAATTTGCCTTAAACTAAAACTGTATTTCCAAAACTAAGATTTTTGAAAGGGAAATCCGATTTTTCTAAAATACATGTAAATACAAAACATGATATTTAAACAACTTTTAAGCATGTTGTATATGGATAGAATCCAATATACATGAAAGATATTATATCTATGTTATTGACATTAAATCCAAAAATAAGTTTTGTTTAAATACAAAACTCCAACACATGAATAGGCTTATCAAGTTTTTCTAAGTATATGAAGCATAGATGTATATACATCAAATCTAATATACAATAAACCATGTAAACTTGTTTTGATTCTATCTATTCATGAAAACCAAGATCGGTTAAACTGAAAAATCAAAACATGAAACTTTAAACTTTAAACTTGTGTGTGTATTGTGAACTTGAGTATATCACACTATCTAATCTTTACAATGAGATCTAAATAAACTTAAATTAAACAAACCGAGGTCTTCTTGTAGAACTCCGTCTCCAAGTTGACTTGACCCAAACGCGACCCAACGAGCTTGACTCCAACCGAGTACTAGATGCGATCTTGACGCTCGAGCTCCTGAATCACCATGTGAAAGCTCTAAAACACCTTTGTTGAAGCAAATCACCTACTAATATTTTGATCAAATATCTGAAATTAAATATCACAAGATTATTAGTAAACTATAACTACATGAGTTAATCATCATCAAAACTAGAGTGAAGGGCCTCTGGGTTAACAATATATATATATATATATATATATATATATATATATATATATATATATATATATATATATATATATCAAAAAAAATCCTCCAATTAAGCTGGGTATTTGTATCTCATAAAGCATAAGTATTCACGCCTAAAAGTGGTACATCTTATAAATAAAATTCTTAGTTTTGTGGCCTTGTTTGCTCGAGTCCTTAAGTTCTTGAGGTGTTTTCTCACTTGGTGCCGTAAGACCATACGGTTTGGGTGTCCCCGACTAAAGGCTCGTTGCATGGGTAGATTAGAAAGCCTAATAGAATTATGAAATAATACCACCAAAAATAAAAGATAAATAAGGCATGAGAGTTAAAGTTAAAAAACTCTTAGTTAAAATTTCACGATCACAAAAGTGCATATGACTTACGATAAAGTAATAGACTAGATGAGAAATGCAGTTTGACTCTTTATCTTGATTGATAACAAGCTTTTGAATAGAGACTAAGTTTAGGAAAGAAAAATTCAATTTTCCTATAACTTATAGATTGTTTAAACTCTTACAGTAATACTTCAAATATTTTCTCTCTTTTTCAAAATTCTTTTCGAAAATACTACCATTTTTTCTTTATGAATTTTGTGGGTGCAATACACTGAAAACCGTCACGAGATAAAACTCGTCCTCTAGGGATAACATAGAAGTTTAATTGCTTGTTGCACATGCTCAGTGTAATCGAGTAACCTGCGAAAGTGGTCTAATAATTGATTAGGTTTAGTTTTAATGTTTTACTTGAGGGCGAGCAAAATATAAGTGTGGGGGCGTGATTGGTCACATATATTGCATATTTAATGTCACATTCCCATGATTATTGCCTAATAAATCATGGATTTAATCTTATTTTTATTAATAATATGCAAGCCCATTACTAAGTGAGGTGGAAGGAAATTGAGCCAAAAGTCCATTTTAATTCTGATTTAATTAAATTTAAATCTTAAATAAAGATGGGACAAATATTCAGGAGGAGAGGGATAATTCTAACTGAAGATCAACGCAAATCAGAAAGATAACACCAAATGAAAAGCAATAAAATTTAGATTTCTATAAATCTGTTTTGGTTAGCTAAAGATCAACCGAGGATAACATCAAATACAGAGTTCAAATTCAAAATCCAAAGGGATAAATGGATAGAGAAAGATCAACGGATGAGATGAAACAATTTTGACTAGTTTACTCAAATTCAGAAATAGTCAGCTCCCCTTATCTCCTCACTCCTCTCCTCACTCCTCTCCCCTCTGAGTTTTTGCCTATAAAAGGCAGGGAGTTTACTAAAGGAGGGACCGAAGACTAGTTTAATTTTTTCTCTTTATTTTTAGGGTTTAGGTTCATTGTTAGATAGTTTATGAGAAGTTGTATCTCAGTTCTTAATCTGTAGTTCAGTTCAAAAACAAAGTGAGAGAGAGAAGAGTGATTATAATCTGAAGTTGAAGTGACATCAATTAAGATTCGACAGACTTCTTTTTTCCTCCAACTCACGAGTATGTTGAATTTCAATTTAATGATTTTCTTTTTAGTAATAAGTAACAATCTCTTCTTTCTGGACTCACTAATCTCTCCTTTCTAGTATTGATTCTTGAAAGGTATTAATGAAAAGACCCAACTGAATCATATGAATGCCTTAAACTAATCCTTACTTATTGCGAGTGTTCTTGAAGACACATGAGGATGAGATTAGATTTTGAACTTAATCTTAAAATTTATCCTTAAAAAGAACTTATTTTTATTCCATGCTTGCTTTATTGCTTTGATGGTTTAACATTCAATTCAAAGAAAGATTTCAAAAACTAAAATTCAATTTCTAAAATAAATCATATTATGTGTTTTACTTGATCTCTTTAAATATAAGACTAAATTTTTTGCCTATGATCTCATTGAGGCACTCAAACTTTTCAAGAAAAGAATCTAGAGTTCGGTAAAGATTAGTGAGCACGGATTTCTCTTTATTATAAACAAACAAACACAATCACTATCAAAGCCTTTTAAAGATCATTTTCTCCAAAATCTTTCCCAAGTTTCAAGTTTTCCTTAAATCATCTCTCTACTCTCCATTCTCTTTTCACATAGAAAAAAATATCAACATCATTCTTTGCTTTTGAAATAATACATCGAAAAGCTTTCATCGTATTCCTCCTCGTAGATCATGACCCGTTAGCCCAAAACTACACGGTAATTCTCACTGCATTTACTTGTAATTAACTATACTGGCCAGTATAGTTAACTTAAAGTCTAGGTCCTATGTAAGAGAACAACCTTTCTTTGAGCCAACTGCCTTTTATAGGTTGGTCTCAAAGTTTAAATTATCTATATCGACCATATAATATAGTAATAACCTGGCCATTATGACAACCTTCCTTTGAGCCAATTACCATACGCATGGGCCACACAAATCTACGCATCTTGTTCTTGTTCCACCATCAGATTAGTTGATGAGGGTAATACAATATAGGGCCTATAGTGTGACAACCTTTTCTTGGGCCGATTACCACACAGCAAGATTCTCCCACTTGCATTACCCACATCAAGTATCCGACACCGCACATAATTTGGCCAAACAATAGTCTTTTTTGGGCCGACTATTGTCCGCATGAACTACATACGCAATTAAATAAACTCTTTTATAAATTTTTTAACTTGAACTTGTATATATCTTTATCTGTGTGTTGTTTACTGTAGTAAAAATCAATATCCATCATGCTAGAACAATAAAAGCAATATAATAAATATTAATACAGTCAAAGCATGTGAGGGTACATATAATCATGGTAAATAAACACTTCAATACCTTTTTTATACTAACTAACTACTAATTTGTCATATATAGTGCCTGTATTACTATAGTGCTGTCAAGACTTCAAAACGGCTATTTGCATGCCCAAAACAGAGATCGGATGAGCCTATAAGGACTAATTGAAGTTTCTATTGACAAAATGGGTCTGCAGTACTTATGGGGTCTGGATCAACCCGACCCGCAATGGTTAAATTATGGGTTTCCTTAATGGCTTGAGTTTAGTAAACTAATTAAACCCAATCAGATTAATTGGGATTAGGTCTTTTTATTCGATTAGTTTTACTCCAAAATTTTATTAATAGATTAGAATTTAAAACCCAAATCAATCTCAACAATCCTAATTGAATTTAATATGGGATTAATTAGAATTAGGTTTCCTTATTAGATTAAAATTTTATCTCTAAATTTACTAATCTTAATTAATCTCATAATCTTACTTAATTAAGAAAACCCAAAATAATTAACCTTTTTTCCTTTCTGTTGTTGTGGCTGTGAGCATGCAGCATGCAATAAATCAAGGCTAGCAAATGCATGCAAAAAAAAAAAAAAAACAAGCCTGCATGCAAACAATTCAAGGTGCAAGCATGCAGGAGCATGCATGTGGCACTTCATGCATGCATGCAGTGCCACATGCATGCATGCGTCCAGCCACACATTTTTTAATTTCTAAAAAAAATATTTCTGAAATAAAAACACGTTGATTAAAAAAAAATTTAGAAAATATATACATGAAAAATTCCATAAAAATTATCCCTTAAAAATTTTAATTCAATATATGAGACACAAATATTTATTGAATTAAGGGAAGAATTATCAATGGTATCTATAGATCGAGATCGAAATTTTGTAGATCCTGGTGATCCGATAAAGAGGAGACTTTGATATCAATTGTTGGATCTAATAATTATTCCAAATAAGATCTCATACATGTATAGTCTATTTATCATGATCAAAGGGAATGAGAGTTTTAGGTATACCTGATTCCATCACGAAAGGGATGCCAAGTTTGCACGATCTCGAGGACGTCAGAATTGAGAGAGAGAGAATTCTTCTCTCCAGCCACCAAGTCTCTTCTTTATCCTTAGAGGAGATGAGAGGCATCCAAGAGAGAGATTAGGTAATTATAGTGGAGAGGGACCCTACCCATGATATATATATATATATATATATATATATATATATATATATATATATATATATCATTAAGGAATTCTAGTTCAACTTATCATAGATCTAGGCCCTTAATTGATAACACGAGTTTCACACGTGCAGATGAGTCTCACATTTTAATTTAAATACACTCATGGCTAAGTGTAATTGAAAACGTGTTTAGACCCAAACCATTTAGGCTTAATCAATTCTTTATTGGGTCAAACAATATAGGTTAAAATGGGTGGGTGCAAATATCCAATCGACTTGATTAGACCCAAATTAAATTAGACTTTAAAACATAATTAGTCTAACATGAAGAAGATTATTAAATTAAATTTCTTTAATGGAAAACTAGCTCTTTTAAGCTAAGGATTATCCAATGATGTGTTGGATATAGTTGCTTCTTTTGTGATAATGTGTTCAATGGAGGTGTGTGGGACCCAAACAATTTTAAGCTCCTCTTGTTGTTGTTGGAGCCGTTTTTCTCCTTTTTTCTGTAACCCCTAAATCATTGATGTACGTATCACAATATCAGTACTTGATACGGCGTATAAGGTTGATTTGACCTTCCTGATGGTCAGATTGAGCTGATTTCAGTTTCAAATATTATTTTTCAATGTTTTAGATTTTTCAAAATTTTTAGAATTTTTCTAGATTATTTTGAAAAATCTCTGAACTCGGTGTCGACCGATACCGACTATCAGCTCTAGAATTTTTAATTCGCAAACGGAGTTGAGATTCTTGAATCCAATTTCATCGTGTAGACTGACACCGACCATCGGCTCTAGGATTTTAATTCACAAATAGAGTTGAGTTTCTGAAATTCGCTTTCATATTGTTCTTCAAAATTATATTCTTACTTTCGGATATTTTTGGGGGATTTTTCTGATTTAGTCCAAAATCTGGCCAAATCGATATAATCGACCGATTTCATGATTTTAATTTACTAGAAAAGATTACTTAAATTTGATTTCATATTCCTCCTCATATAATATTTCCTATTTTACAAATTTTTTGGATAGCATTTTGAAATAGTCAAAATTTTTAACCTAATTAAATAATATTAAATAAATAATATTTAACTCATTCTTTCTTTTCCTTCTTCCCCAATCCACTGCCTCATCCCCTGACTCCTCCACTAACGTCTCTCTCTCTCTATCCCCCCTCCCCTTCCTATTAATCTCATTCCTTTTTCATTCTCTCTCAATCTATCCTTCTAAATTCTCTCTCTTTCTCTAATTCCTATCACTCTCACATAACTTTTTAATTTCCTCTATCATTTTCCTCTCCCCTAAGCCATTCACAGCAGCCTACTCCTACCGTAGTCACCCTATCTCCTTCGGCAACCAATGCCTGCGACCCCAGCCGGCGGCCACACCCCGACCATCTTTTTCCTTCATCATCTTCTTCAATATCTTCATCTCCCTCTTTAATTTCCTCCACCATTAAAACAACCAATTAACAATTCCACCTCCTTCTTCCTCAATACACCATCATCACAACTCCTCACCACCACCAATCAACTCCCCTAATCACCATCTTCTTCTTCACTACAACTCCACTCATTTCTACACCACCACCATCACACCCATCCTCTTCTCCTCCTCACCTGCAACTAGGGCAAGCGTCATCGGTTCACCCAGGCATCGCTGGCCAGGCTGCCGGCCACCTATGGCCGGCCGTATCTGCTCCTCCTCTATTCTTCTCTCTTATTCCCTCTTATTCTCTCTATCTCTTTCCCATTTGGATCCAAACCCAATAACACTCAAAAACCATTAACCCATATAGCCCAAACCAACTTCTAAAATGTATTTAAGTCTAATAGGTTATGAGAAACCCGACCCGTTAGTTACCCAAACCTATTCCAAAATCAGTAAAAGGTAATTTTACATAAAACCTCCTATTGAATAGTTAACATTATACATTACATTTTAACTCATTTTTATGTAGTTTAGTGTTTGAGCGATATCTTGAGCTTCTGGAATTCGATCGGGATGATTCTCGGGCCGTTACGATCATAGAAAAATGAACTATAGTCTGGTGATCACTATGTGACTGTTTTTCTTTTATAATTATATTTTGTCATGTTTCATTACATGAATTGGTTGTAAATTGTGATTATTGGTAAAATTAGAATTAATGATTTATAAATCATATAAATAGTAAATAACGAAGATTAAATATATGTGATTACTTTACATGTGATTACTTTCTAACACATTTAATATAATAATTAATTGTAGTTAATGAGTTAATATAAATACAGATGAATTAGTTATATATTGATAATAGGTGATTATTGGATTATTGATAAAGCCATTGATCACTAATGGATTATAATAAATTAATAATTATTAAAAAAAGTTGTCAAGAGATTGAAAGATAAACTTATAGATAATTCTTTATTGATAAGATTAACATTAATGAACAACTACTGATATCTTAATATTTAGACACATGTTCATCTTATATATCACCCTGACACTATCACCGTTACTAAACACTGATACATTAGACACGGTATGAGCATGTGATGTCATGATTGTAAGTTCACCTAGAGGGGGGGTGAATAGGTGATGGCTAATCTAATGGTCACTTATGAACAAATAATGCGGAATTAAAACTAAGATGACCAAATAAAACTTCTTTTAATTAAACACTTATGTATAACACAAGAGTGTTGCCGAATTCCCTTTGCGAGGCTCTGGACAAGCTCTTCTAGATTCCCCTTGAATGGGTTGAGGTGCCGCGTTGGCTCTCTTGGTTGAATACTAGTGTTAACAACAATCCAAGCAAGTATAGCAATTATGAGCACAAGGGTATATCATGCATATAAGAGATAAAGACTATAAAGTAATGCAAGATATAAAAGACAAAGAGAGAAGGAGAGATAGAGTGAGCAATCGCAAACACAAAGGGTTTGTTTCGAGGTTCGAGCACACTTGCTCTACATCCCCGCCTTCGACACACGAAGGATTTCCACTATGCACGATCCAACCGGATCTGTCCTTGGTGCCGCAACACCTACAATCCCTCGAACTCTCTAGTCCCTTACACACCACAAGCCCACCGGCTCGTCGAGGCCGCACCTCTAGCTACAAGAGTTCGCACCCGAACCCTTAAACAACCACGAGCACACTTGCCCGTCTCCTCAAAAGAACAAAGATGAAAACTTTGGTGATCTACAACACTTTGATCACAATTACAAACTCTCACAACACAATCCTATGGATAATAGACAATGGATAGCTCAAGTGATTATGAGAAAGCAAGGAAAAGAATTATGGTGAAAAACACAAGAAATCACTTTTACACTCTCTTGATGAATCTTCCCTTTTGATTGGAAGTATTTGCACACAAATTTTGTGGAGAAAACTTTCTGAAAGGAATGGGAAAATCTGGACAAAAGCTCTCCTAAAATCTTAGCTTCAAACAATGACAAAACCCCCTTTTATAGAGGCCAGAAAAATCTGACCGTTGGGCTCTGTCAGAACTGCCGGTCGACCGGTCCGGTCGACCGCCAACGGTCAAAATCCGACCGTTGGAGCCTCCGGTCGACCGACCCGGTCGACCGAGCAACTGGAGGAGAGAGTAAACTCTCTGTCGGTCGACCGAACCGGTCGACCGAGATTTCCTGAGAGCAAAGCTCTCTGAAGCGGTCGACCGTCTCGGTCGACCGTTCTCCAGTGCACACAGGCGTGCACGTCTGTGCACGTCCCGTCGACCGGTCCGGTCGACCGGACCAGCCTGTCAGGCCAGTTCTGGGTCTGCACAGTTAAGGGATTAGGAAATAGGTCTTTTAACTTAATAAAAATCCCATAAATTCACAGTAAATCTAAAAAATAGTTTTAATCACAATAAAAACTGTTTTTCTAAAAATATGTTTTTCTAAAACTGTTTTTCCATAACTTCACAAAATACAAAAACAAGATATTTGAGTTCATTTTAAAGCATAGTGTGTATGGATATGATCCACTACACAATCAATATGAAATATCTATGTTTTTGACATTAAAGCTCTAATCATGATTTTGGTTTAAAGATATGAACTATGAAATACCAAAATCCAAGATAAATATTTTGTCACAAAGAAAAATCTTTTTCTAAATAAAAATTCTTTTCTAAACATAAAATTCTTTTATGAAAGCAATTCTATCAAGAGTTCTATCAAGAGTGTGTGTGTGATATAGACTTGAGCAATCCACCAACTATCTATCCTTTACATTTTTTCTAAACAAAAAACAAAATCTTATACCTAGACACAAGTCTTCATCTTCTTGAAGTCTTCACTTGAAGGCTTCTCATCTTCTTGACTTGGTCCAAGCTTGATCCAAAGCTCCTTGGATCACCCCGTGCTAGCTCCAAATCTTGACATTTAATCCTTTGTTGAGCTTTGCACCTACTAAGATCTTGATAAAGAATCTGTCACTAATTAAATAAGATCATTAGCAAATATAACTATATGAGTTGATCATCATCAAAACTAGAGTGATAGGCCTTTGGGCCAACAATGATTGTGAACAGTTACTACATGTACCCGTATCATCGTTACATGAATATTCTTGTACATTGTATTGTTGGCCCAATGGCCTTCCACTCTAGTTTTGATGATGATTAACTCATGTAGTTATGTGTACTAATAATCTTGTGATTTTAGTTTCAGATCATAATCAAGATATTAGTTGGTGAATAGCTTCAACAAGATGATTTGGAAGCTATTCACATGGTGATTAAAGAGCCGAGCGACAAGATCATATATAGCACTCATTGGAGTCAAGCTCGGTGGATCACGGTGTTTTGGATCGAGTCGGCTTGGAGACGGCGCTCTACAAGAAGATTACGGTACATAGTTTAGTTTTGTGTTTAGATCCAAATTGTAAAGATTAGAATAGTATGATATGCTCAAGTTCACAACACACACGTTTCAAGTTTTGGTTTTCGGTTTTTGGTTTAACCGATCTTGTTTTGCATGAATAGATATTATATCAAAACAAGTTTACATGGTTTAATGTATATTAGATTTGTTCTGTATACATGCATGCTTCAACTATTTAAACAAACTTAGTTTGATAGTCTATTTCATGTATTTTTTGTTTTGGTATTTTAACAAAACATATTTTTGGAATTAAAGTCAAAAAACATGGATATATATATATATATATATATATATATATATATATATATATATATATATATATATATATTATATATATATATATATATATATATATATATATATATATATATATATATATATATATATATATGTTTCTTGTAATTGGATTTATTCATATGCAATATGCTTCAAAGTATTTAAATATCATGTTTTTGTATTTGGTTGAATTTTGGAAAATCGGATTTTCATTTGGAAAATTCAAGTTTGGAAAAATACAAGTTTTGGCTTTTGACAAATTTTCTATAACACAAAAACAGTTCATAATGTTTGATATTTTTGTTGAATTTTTAACACAAGTTTATATTTCAATGTAAAATGATAAAAACTATTTTTGTATAATTTTAGAGATTTTATGGGAATTTATTGTATAATAAATTACATGTTTTTCTGTGCCGAACTGGTTCTGCCAGGCTAGGCCGGTCGACCGGACAGTCGACCGGACCAAGTAGCCGGTCGACCGTAGCTGTCGACCGACGTGCACGGATACGTGCACGCTGGCTGCCCCATGAGCGGGTCGACCGCACGGTCGACCGACTGAGAGCAGGTTGCTCTCTGTTTGTCACGGTCGATCGAGCGGTCGACCGGCCAGAGAGCCGTTGCTCTCTGGTTCTGGGGACGGTCGACCGCCCGGTCGACCGGTAGCTGCCACGGTCAAATGTGACCGTTGGACGGTCGACCGACCGACGGTCGACCGGTAGGCCATTTTTGGCAGAATCTGCTGCCAACGGCTATATTTTTTCGGGGGCTATATAAATACCCCATTAATGGCCTGTTTTCTCAAAAAAGTTTTCAAGAGCTAATTTTTCCTGACTCTAGTGTTTCACAGAAATCAAAAGAAGTTTTTGGGCTTTAATTGATCAATCCATTGGTGTTTTTGCTAGGGTTTGAAAAATCAAGAAAGGGTTTTTGGGAAAAGATTTTGATTCAACTTCTTCATCTTGGTTTCTAGTTTTTCCCAAAGATTTTCTTTGAGTTTTTGATTTCCATTCCTTTGGTTTTCTCCACACTTGAGTACATCTACTTTCTATTCTATAGGATTTGTGTGGAGAGAAAGAAATTGTTTGTGGTTGTTTGTTAGACCACCAAATGTAAACCCTTCATTTGCTTGGCTTTGTGCTTTCCTCATTGTGTTGAGGAGGTTGTGCAAGTGGGTTGTATCCCTCAAGTGGTGAGGTGATCCTTGTGTAAGCTTTGTGCTAATCCCTCAAGTTGTGGGCGATTGTTTGTTGGCTTGGTGCTTTGCCTCAAGAAGGAGGTTGTGGTTGTAAAGAGAGGAGTTGGGTACTCCTTGTAATTGTTATTGCCCGAAATCCTCGGTGAGGTTCCCTTTGTGGGGAGTCCTTTGTGGACAAGCTAGTGGAGTTGAAATCCTTCTGGGTGTGAAGTCGGGAATGTAGAGCTGGGTGCTCGAACCTCGAAACATATCTTGTTGTTTGCGCTTGATCCCTTGACTCTTACTCTATCTCTCTCTCTTTACTTTGTGCCTTGCATCATTTTATATTGTTCATTCATACTTATATGCTTGGCTTGGTTGAGTGCATCACTTGTTGCTTGCATATTGTGTAATTGCAATTAGTTTTTAAATTCCGCATTAAGTTGACTAGATTAGCATTATCACCTATTCACCCCCCTCTAGGTGATTTCAATTGGTATCAGAGCCTACGCTCCTGATATTTAAGTTTAACCACCTAGGAGTGAGATCTTGGTTTGCTAATCTTCACTTGCATTTTCATTTGCACACATATAGTTGCACTCATGGATAGCCCTCCTATGTTTGATTTTTCTAGACAGATATTTGGAAGGCCAAGATGAGTAGTCACTTAAAAAGCCTAGGACATCTAGTTTATCAAGCCACTACTCAAGAATCTTACCCAAATGCTAGCAAGCATAGAAAGGCAAATGCATTAGCACTTAAGACACTTAGAGCATCTCTTAATGAAGATCTTTTACACATGTTTGATCATTATGATTCGGCTTTTGCAGTTTGGAGCATATTGACTTCTCCCGAGCTACCAAGGATTGTCAACAAGTGAGAAGATCTAGGAGAGATGAGTCCGACGAGCATTGCCTCATGGTCCGAGGGAAGAACTCTCTTGAGGTACAATCGGATTCTCAACTAGATGATAGCTTTAGTTCATATTGCTATGATTGTTTTGAAGTTCAAAAATTAAATTTGGAACTTGCTCAAAAGCTTGAAAATTTTGTGGAAAAACATAAACTTTTGAAAAAGGATAATCTTGAACTAAAAGAAGAAATAAAGGATTTGTGTTCAAGTTTTGAATCGGTTTTGCAAGAGAAGGAAGAGATTACTAGTGAACGCGACTCACTAAGACCTCAACTAGACCTTGCCTTAAAAGAGATCGATGTTTTGAAAAGCAAAAATAATGTGATGATGTTGTGAAAAAAATGAGGTTTTATCTTCTAAATTAGATTTTATTTAAAAGATAACCTTGTTTTGAAAAATGAAATTGATTTCATTACAAAGAATTAGATTTAGTTTAAAGAAAATGAATCTTTGAAGATTGATATTGACTCACATGTTGCCATGCTAGTGTAGCTCTTCTTCTAGCACACTATTGCATGCTCCATGATTAGTAGTGAAAAGTGCATTTTTATCATCATATTTACCGTCACATTTTCATATTTATTTATATAATTCTGCACATTTATTAATATTTTGTGATTTATTGTGTGCAGGCCTCGAATTATTATTTTAACAATAAATAAAGCTTAAAGAGCCCAAAAGCCCAGATCTAAGCCCATATTTGAAGCCCAAGAGTCAAAGTGCAAATATCAGATTGTCAAAGTGCAATTATACAAGGGCTAAAGTTGCAATTATTAAAGATGAGGGAAGGATAGAATTCTACCCAACCCTAAACTCTTACAGGATGAGCATAAAAGCCAAAGATGAGAAGGAAATTCGTTTAAAAGAGATTGGGAGAATTCAAAATCTAGATAACTTGATTCCCAAGTTACATCGAAATCCCAATATGAAGAGCCAGGATCATACTTCCAGAAGCAGGCGCCCACATGGACGGACCAGACGAAGCCACGCGCCAAAGCGCGTGGCCAGCCGCCACCAAAATGCCGCGGAAACGCGGCATTTCCGCGGCAATCTAGTTGATCCAGAATACCAGATTTCGTAGGGGAGTTGTGATGGGACTCTACTTCCTTCTGCACCTATAAATATTCCCTGCAGTGCAACGTACAGAGCGTCCAGCATCCAGCAAAGGGCCAAAGTTAGGATTTTTAGGGTTTTTCTCTTTCTTCTAGTTTTGTAATTAGGGTTTCTTTTATTTCAAGAGAGGGAGATGGCTATGTTGAGGGTGACACTGATGTATGCTTCTCTTCTCCATTGTATCAATTAATGAAGGTAATTTTTGCTTTTATTTATTTGCTTTACTTTTCTTTTTGTTCTCTTTTTCTTTCTACGTTATTTCTTTTGATCTGTGACGAGCATACAAGCGATTACCGAACCACAAGTATACCAAATATTGGTGGTGCCAACGATATTCCATGGAGATGTTCTCCTCCTCGAGGCGTATCAACTCATACTTGCCCAAGGCTTGATGACCTAATGCGACAGCGGACTGAGATCGATCCTATGCCTTATGCGTTCATGCCTCCGAAATAAGGTAGAAAGTGTTAGGTTTTCACATATTCTCTCAAACCAAGGTTAGTTTTCTTTTCTTTTCTTTTATTTTATTTTTGTAGATTAAATATAACATCATCTCCATATTCTTTTCTACCACCCATTGTAAATACCACTATTTAACTAATAAAAATAAAAGCTTTAGAGTATAACTTGCTTAACGCTTCCATCGCAGTCCCTCCCTGAGGATCACGACCCGCATAGCCCTGCTACCGCGGATTAGAACTGAGACCTCGCACGATCTTTTCTTAAATCTAATATTCAGTATTTTGTGTGCAGGAAATCTTAGTCAACAAATTGGCGCCGTTGCCGGGGAAGGAACGGCACGATTCCCTCGTTCTAATCATTCTTTCTTTTCTGTTGCAGGTACAGAGAACAGGATACAGAAACAGAGCAGCAGAAATTACATATTGCAACCCTGTGCCTCTGCCCTAGAAGGCAGAGCACTTGGGCCTACTCCTTTGCCGCAGATCCGCGGCAAGAGTAGTTAACTACTCACAGAAATTTCTGCAGGTTGCTTTGCATTGCAAAAATCTGCTTACTGCTGTGATTATTTTCTCTGTGATCACTCTGCAATTGCTAATAATTAACATTAACCCATTTGTTGAATAAAAAAAAAATTTTTTAGACTCTTGCATTTAGGGCACGTGTCTATTTACATTTTTTTTAATTCTGTTGAAGAGTGCTGGCGACAAGGTACGTTTGCATAGCATATAGATTAGGAAACACTCTTGGTTGTTTACTGCTTTCTTGAGTGATTACTTTTCTACCGCTTTACACGTACACTAATTCATCTTAAGGGCATAACCCATAAGTAAGATAAGGTAGGGATTTCATCACCCTTCCTTGGCCCACAAATCATATCCGTCACACTCACAACCCTAACCTTAAGTAAAATTTGACTAGACGTTGGCCCTAGGTTAACTCGAACTCAATAGGAGATTGACCGAAGGAGGAAAATTGTTCGAAATTAACTCTTGTCAAATCGGTGTCTCGGCAGGGGATTGAGGGCCGCCGAAAGCCCGAAGAACGGTGGTTATTTAATTAAGGAACGTCTCTGACGGAAAACCTCCCACCGATCTTGCCACCTACCTGGCCGATTAGCTTGTGGTTAACGTCGACAGTAGACCTCCTAAGGACAGTCTAAAGTTAGGAGTCGTCTAGGTCAAGGCTTACCCTAGATTAGGATTTTTGATTGTTTTTCTTTTTTTTTTTTGATTGGGTGAACTTGTTTGCTGATTGTGCATGACCGCTTGGTCGAGAGACCCACTTACATCCAGGCTAACTAGAACTAGTTCACCACCCGAGCTCAAGCCCGACTCACACATGGCACAACCACAGTCACTCCAAGATAGGTTCTATCCTATTAGAACCTCTCTTCCTTCTTGCATCCAGCTCACTATCGAAAGTGTTGACCCATATGAACTCAAGCCACAATACATCAACACTCTTCCCAAATTTCATGGACTTGAATCTGAGGATGCGTACTTCTTCATAAGGGAATTTGAAGAAGTATGTCAAATGATGAATATACCTAAGTTAGGAGACGATGCTATCAAACTTAGGTTTATCCCCTTTGCTTTGAAGGATTTAGCAAAGAAATGGCTCTACAGTCTAGAGGCCGGTTCAATATCTTCTTGGGATAATTTCATTAAGGCCTTCTTAAAGAAATTTTATCCCGTTCACAAGACTGCACTGATTAGGAAGAATATCCTCCAGTTTAAGCAAATAGCCAATGAACCTTTTTGGAAATACTTCGAGCGTTTTAAGGATCTCCTTGCCCAATGTCCTCACCATGGGATAGAGAAATGGTGACTTTGCCAAGTTCTCTATGATGGATTAGATTATTCTACTAAAACACTATTAGAATCCATGTGTCAAGGAGGATTTCTGCAAAAGAATGAAGATGAAGGATGGACATTGTTTGAGGAATTAGCTGAAAAATCCATCCAATGGGACCCTACTCCTGAAAAATCTAGGACTAATGACCCTACTTCTTCTAAAGGAGGTATCCATTCCATTGAGGCCAACGTAGCAACCGATGCTAAGTTAGCTGCTGTTATGCGTAGACTAGAGGCTCTTGAAACGAAAGAGCCAGTCACTGTGAACCAAGTCAGCCCAACATCTTCGGCGGGCTGTACTTATTGTCAAGATATGAACCATGTGTTTGAGGAATGTCCTGTTTTCATCGCGCATCAAAGCTTGCCCGAACATATGAGTGCGGCCTTCACAAGGCCCGCCAACAATCCTTATGCACCCACCTACAATCCTGGTTGGAGAAACCATCCCAATTTTTCATGGGGCCCAAGCAACAATGATCAAGTGAGGCCCAAATTCTCCAACAACTTCCAAAATCCGCCCTATCAATAAAATTTCCCTAATCCTCCACCGTCTTTCCAAAATTCACAAATGGAGACAAGACTTTCAAATTTGGAAAGAAAGGTGGATACCCTAGTCAAAAGCCAAGACACGCTGGCTCAAGTCCTAAGTAGGATAGAGCTCCAATTGAACCAGCAAGAGAGACAGAGGGGTACCCTACCGAGTCAACCATTGCCAAATCCTAGGAATCCTAGGCCAGCCAATGAGGCTCAAGACCCAAATCAGTGTCACATGGTTCATACACTCAGATCTGGGAAACAAGTTGATAATCAAGTATCTATGCCATCGGATCCATCTCAGCCATCCATTCCATCTAGCTCCACTTCCATTCCATCTAGCTCCACTCCTTCTCCATCCAGTCCCAAGGAAACTGAAGCTGAAAAGTCAGCAGATCAGTTGCACCAGCCTATAGCTCCATTTCCAAATAGGCTTAGAAGCAACAACAATGCACACATGGAGAAATTATTAGAGGTGTTCAATCAAGTTAGGCTCAACATTCCACTTCTTGATGCAATCCAACAGGTCCCTAGTTATGCCAAATTCATTAAGGACATGTGCACCAAGAAAAGAAAGACTAATGTGCCTAAGAAGGTTTTTCTAGCCACTAACATTAGTGAGCTACTGTCCAACCAGATCCCTATCAAGTATAAGGACCCAGGTTGCCCCACCATTTCTTGCACCATAGGTCGAGCCGAAATCAATCGATCGACACTCCTCGATTTAGGAGCCAGCATCAATTTGCTCCCTTTCTCCGTGTATCAACAACTTGGATTAGGTGAACTCAACCCGACCCAAGTTACTATTCAGTTGGCTGACCGCTCTATCAAAGTTCCAAAGGGAGAGATCAATGACGTTCTCATACGGGTTGGAGAATTCATTTACCCGGTCGATTTCATTGTCTTAGAGACACAACCTGTGTCTAATCCTAGGTCCCAAACTCCCGTTATCTTAGGAAGACCGTTCCTAGCAACCGCTAATGCAATTATAAATTGTAGAAACGGTTCCATGAGACTGACTTTTGGGGATATGACCAAGGAAGTCAATGTTTTCAACCTAGGTAAGCATCCCTACGATGTGACCGACCAACCTTTTGAGGTTAACTCCATTAAGAACATGACAAGTGAGCATAATGATGAGATCATATTTGAGTCAGAGGAAGAGGAAGAGTTAGAAACAAGTGATATCAGTCTTGATGAGATCGAATGGGAATCAAATCTGAGTTCTATAGAGATGGGAGATTCTAGCTTAACTCCTCCACCCATCGAGCCAACTCCTTCTTTGGAGTTAAAAGCCTTGCCCAAACATCTTAAGTATGCCTACCTAGGTGAACAAGAAACGTTACCGGTCATAGTTGCATCTAATTTGACCAATAGGCAAGAGGAGACCTGCTGGCAACCCTTAGGAGACATAGGGAAGCCATTGGTTGGACTATGGCAGATATCAAGGGACTGAGCCCTACGATAGTCCAGCATCGTATCCATCTAGAGGAAGGGGTTAGACCGAAGAGGGATCCACAGCGTAGGCTAAACCCACTCATGCAGGAGGCTGTACACGCTGAAATAGTGAAACTGTTAGATAATGGGATCATTTATCCCATTTCCGATAGCGAATGGGTTAGCCCAATGCATGTGGTCCCTAAGAAGTCTAGTTTTACTGTGGTAGAGAACGACAAGCATGAGTTAGTGCAAACACGATTGCCTACCAAGGTGAGAGTTTGCATAGACTACCGCAAGTTGAACGCAGCCACTAGGAAAGATCATTTTCCCCTCCCTTTCATTGACCAAATGTTGGAAAGATTAGCAGGTCATGAGTATTACTGCTTTTTGGACGGTTATTCAGGGTATAACCAAATTCCTATAGCGCCGGAGGATCAAGAAAAGACAACGTTCACGTGTCCATTTGGGACATTTGCCTACCGTCGAATGCCTTTCGGCTTGTGCAATGCCCCCGCCACATTCCAACGTTGTATGTTAAGCCTGTTTTCTGATATGGTGGAGCGTTTTTTAGAAATTTTCATGGACGACTTCTCCGTCTATGGAAATTCATTTGACCAGTGTCTCCATCACTTGGAGCTAGTGCTGAGTAGGTGCACCAAAAAGAACTTGACCCTAAATTGGGAAAAGTGTCACTTCATGGTGCAACATGGGATTGTCCTAGGTCACGAGATATCTAGGGAAGGGATTAAGGTAGACAAGGCCAAGGTGGAGATCATAGCGAGACTTCCACTTCTGCGATGCGTGAAGGACATTCGGTCTTTCTTAGGACACCCGGATTTTATCGTAGGTTCATTAAAGACTTTAGCAAAATTGCTAGACCCCTTACAAACCTTCTAGCTAAAGACGTGTCCTTCATCTTTGATGATAGGTGCCATAGTGCATGGGAGAAATTGAAAATGGAGCTTATCTCTGCTCCTATCATCTCACCTCCGGACTGGTCCAAGCCTTTTGAGATCATGTGCGATGCCTCAGATTTTGCGATAGGTGCTGTCTTAGGACAGCGTAAGGACAGCAGCAACACGTGATCTATTATTCGAGTAGGACGCTCAATGACGCCCAAATGAACTATACTACAACCGAGAAGGAATTCTTGGCAGTAGTGTTCGCTTTGGAGAAATTCCGCCCATACCTACTTGGGACCAAGACCACGATTTTCACTGACCATTCTGCTCTTCGATACCTTATGCTTAAAAAAGATGCGAAGGCCCGACTCATTCGTTGGATCCTTCTCCTTCAAGAATTCGATCTCGAAATTCGAGATAAAAAAGGTGTCGAAAATGTCGTAGCTGACCATCTCTCTCGTGTGCCAAACGCACCTTCTGACGAGCTGCCCATCAATGACAATTTTCCCGATGAGCAACTTCTAGCCATCTCTAAGGAGCCATGGTTTGCTGACATAGTAAATTACTTAGTCACAAACCAAACACCACCTAGTTGGTCTAAACAGGATAGATACCGATTCTTGTCTCAAGTTCGGTATTACATGTGGGAAGATCCTTATCTTTTCAAATATTGTAGCGACCAAATCATTAGGAGATGTGTCCCCGACGAGGAGACTAGAAGCGTGCTAGCTTTTTGTCATGAGTTTGCTTGCGGTGGACATTTTGGTCCTCGCAAAACTGCCGAGAAAATTCTGCAAAGTGGCTTTTATTGGCCAACTGTGTTTAGAGATGCATTTGAGTATTGCAAGACTTGCACAAGATGTCAAATGATAGGAAGAATTTCCAAACGAAATATGATGCCCTTAAATCCCATCCTAGAAGTAGAACTTTTCGATGTATGGGGCATCGATTTTATGGGACCCTTCCCGAATTCGTTTGGGCATCAATACATCTTGTTGGCCGTAGACTATGTGTCGAAATGGGTAGAAGCTGTCCCTTGCAAGACAAATGACAACAAAGTTGTTGTCAAATTCTTGAAAGATAATATCATCTCACGCTTTGGAATCCCTCGAGCCATCATTAGCGACAATGGTACACATTTTTGCAATAGAACTTTTGAAGCTCTTATGCGAAAATATACCATTACCCACAAGTTGTCTACGCCCTACCATCCTCAAACTAGCGGGCAGGTAGAAGTTTCTAATAGACAAGTCAAGCTCATTTTGGAGAAGACTGTGAATCAGAATAGGAAGGACTGGTCCACCAAACTGGTGGATGCCCTATGGGCATATAGGACTGCCTTTAAGACAATTCTAGGAATGTCTCCCTACAGACTGGTCTTTGGAAGGCTTGCCACCTTCCTGTCGAGCTAGAGCACCGGCCCTTTGGGCAATTAAGCAGCTAAATTTCGATTTAGATAAGGCCGGTGAGTTTCGGAAATTATAAATTTCTGAACTAGAGGAGTTGAGGAATGATGCATACGAGAATGCGAAGATTGCGAAGGATAGAGTTAAGGTTTTTCACGATAAATTCATCACGAGAAAAACTTTTGTCCAAGGACAAAAAGTTTTACTTTACAACTCTAGACTTCATCTCTTTCCCGGTAAATTGAAGTCACGATGGACAGGACCATTCATTGTTAAGACGGTGTTTCCACACGGAGCCATAGAGATCTACGATCCCAAAAATGGCAATTCATTCAAGGTAAATGGTCAACGTCTTAAAATCTTTTTGGAGTCTGTGCCGGAAGCTAATGCGGCGATGGGTCTTTTTGACCCACTGTATCGGTGATTATATCTTTCTGCCAGTTCATGCATCCATACATTTCATTCATACATTAGGGACAATGCATGAAACAAGTGTGGGGGAAGGGTATGTAATATAAAAAAAAAAAATCTGAAAAAAAAAATTTAAAAAAAAATGTTATAAAAAGGAATATTTTGACTTATTTTTTTGAAAGAAATCTAAGTTAGTATTAAGGATTAGGAAAATCATGATTAGGATTTCTAAAAACTTGGTCAAAATAAATAAATTGTTTAATTTTTAGGTATAGGAGAGAAATTGAATAAATAATTAGTCTTGATTTTACCTTAATGAAATGTGCATACCAATGCATATCTAGGATTCTAAGACAAAGACCTTGTGCCTCATAAAAAAAAAAGAGAAAAAAAAAAAGAAGAAAAAAAAATCCACCAATTAAGCTGATACATGTGCCTCAAGAAGCATAAGTATTCATGCCTAAAGGTGAGTAAATAAAATAAAGTCCTTAGTTTTGGGGCCTAGTTCACTCGAATTTGAGTCCGCGGGGTGTTTTCTCACCTGGTGCCCTAAAGCCAAACCGGTTTGGGAGTCATCGACTTTAAGTTCGTTACATGGGTGGATTAGAAAGCCTAAGAAGACTAAGAATAATAATATATGTATTAACACATCTAATAATCAATTAGTTAGGTATGAGGGCCTCAAGAAGCCTTGATACTTATACGAAAGAAAATTAGATGAGTTATACATGCCAAAAAATAAATAAATAAATATATTACACATCTAATAGTCAATTAGTTAGGTATGAGGGCCTCAAGAAGCCTTGATACTTACACGAAAGAAAATTAGATGATGTTATAAAAATAATAAAGAGGCATGAGAGTCCAAGTTAAGGAATTCCTAGTAAAAACATAAGGATGCATATGATTTTTGATAACGAAAAAGACTATATTAGAAATTCAATTTTAATTCTTACCTAAAATGGAAAACAATTAACTTTATTAAGACTAAGTTTAAAGAATGAATAAAAATGAGGATCCTAAAACTTATAGACTACTTAGTCTCTTCAATAATAAATCAAATATTTTCCTTTTTATGGATTTTGTGGGTGCAATCCGCTGAAAACCCTCACGAGACAACACTCGTCCTCTAGGGTAACCTAGAGGTTTAACGGCTTGTTGCACGTGCTAAGTGCAACCGTGATTCCTACGAAAGTGAGTTAGGTTAGATTAACTTTTCATTTCTTTTTCTTTTTCTTTGTTTTTACTCGAGGACGAGCAAAAAGATAAGTGTGGGGGTGTGATTGGTAGTGAAAAGTGCATTTTTATCATCATATTTACCATCACATTTTCATATTTATTCATTTATTCTGCACATTTATTAATATTTGTAATTTATTGTGTGCAGGCCTCGAAGTATTATTTTAATAAGAAATAAAGCTTAAAGAGCCCAAAAGCCCAGATCCAAGCCCATGTTTGAAGCCCAGGTGAAAAAGCGCAATTACAAGAAGTCAAAATGCAAATACACAAAGGGCTAAAGTTGCAATTATTAAATGAGGGAAGGATAGAATTCTACCCAACCCTAAACTCTTACAGGATGAGCATAAAAGCCAAAGATGAGAAGGAAATTCGTTTAAAAGAGATTGGGAATTCAAAATCTAGATAACTTGATTCCAAGTTACATCGAAATCCCAATATGAAGAGCCAGGATCATACTTCCAGAAGCAGGCGCCCACATGGACGGACCAGACGAAGCCACGCGCCAAAGCGCGTGGCCAGCCGCCACCAAAATGCCGCGGAAACGCGGCATTTCCGCGGCAATCTAGTTGATCCAGAATACCAGATTTCGTAGGGAGTTGTGATGGGTCTACTTCCTTCTGCACCTATAAATATTCCCTGCAGTGCAACGTACAGAGCGTCCAGCATCCAGCAAAGGGCCAAAGTTAGGATTTTTAGGGTTTTTCTCTTTCTTCTAGTTTTGTAATTAGGGTTTCTTTTTATTTCAAGAGAGGGAGATGGCTATGTTAAGGGTGACACTGATGTATGCTTCTCTTCTCCATTGTATCAATTAATGAAGGTTTTTGCTTTATTTATTTGCTTTACTTTTCTTTTTGTTCTCTTTTTCTTTTCTACGTTATTTCTTTTGATCTGTGACGAGCATACAAGCGATTACCGAACCACAAGTATACCAAAGATTGGTGGTGCCAACGATATTCCATGGAGATGTTCTCCTCCTCGAGGCGTATCAACTCATACTTGCCCAAGGCTTGATGACCTAATGCGACAGCGGACTGAGATCGATCCTATGCCTTATGCGTTCATGCCTCCGAAATAAGGTAGAAAGTGTTAGGTTTTCACATATTCTCTCCAACCAAGGTTAGTTTTCTTTTCTTTTCTTTTATTTTATTTTGTAGATTAAATATAACATCATCTCCATATTCTTTTCTACCACCCATTGTAAATACCACTATTTAACTAATAAAAATAAAAGCTTTAGAGTATAACTTGCTTAACGCTTCCATCGCAGTCCCTCCCTGAGGATCACGACCCGCATAGCCCTGCTACCGCGGATTAGAACTGAGACCTCGCACGATCTTTTCTTAAATCTAATATTCAGTATTTGTGTGCAGGAAATCTTAGTCAACATTGGAAAATAAATGTAGACTTGAGTTTCAACTTCTTGACTTGGACCCGCTTTCTGAGCCAATCTCGACTCCTGAACCTTTACTTGACTTAAGTTACTTTCCTGAGTCGGTATTAGTTCCAGTACTTCCTGAGTCCAAGTCAATCATTCTATCTTTTGGCACTCCATTTTTGTACAAGGCGGTTGACAAATTTAACTCCGAAATTAATTATGGAATTTGAAAATTAGATGGGGTTAAATTTTAAAAAAAATCCTTCATGGATACATCATTTTAATGGGTTATATTAGAGAAATTTCTGGTGGGTTCCTCCGAACTCAACGAAAAGTCGATTGGGCCGCATTTCGTGGACCAATCAGACCACCACCGGAACCACCACCTTAAGGTAACATTTTCCTTCCCTTTCTTCTTTTTCATGCATCTATGCATTAATTATACATTGAGGACAATGCATGAGATAGGTGTAGGGAGGGTTCTAACAGGGTTCTAACATAACTTAAAGAGAAAAAAAATCTTTACTTTTAAAAACTTTTTGAAAATAGAAACAATATTTTGACAAATTTTTTGCAAGAAATTAAGTTAATTTTAAGGAATAGGAAAATCAAAATTAGGATTTCTTAAATTTGGTCAAAATAAGATTATTTGTTTGATTTTTAGGGTTAGGAAGATAATTTGTCAAAGTAATTTAGTCTTGATCTTTACCTTAATGAAATATGCATACTTCATACACTTACACACTTAGGGTTCAAAAACAAAGATTCTTATGCCTTATATATAAAAAAAAATATCAATGAAAGATGAACAAATCTAATTATTGATTAGCTAGGTACTTTGGCCTAAGCAAGCCTTAGTATTTATGCGAAAGATGATTAGATAAGTTTGAGAAAAAATATATATAAAAATCCTCTGATTAAGCTGGGTATTTGTGCCTAATAAAGCATAAGTATTAACGCCTAAAAGGGTTCATATAATAAAATCCTTAGTTTTGTGGCCTTGTTTGCTCGAGTCCTTAAGTCCTTGGGGTGTTTTCTCACCCGGTGCCCTAAAACCGTTTGGTTTGAGAGACATCGATTAAAGGCTCGTTACATGGGCAGATTAGAAAGCCTAATAGAACTAAGGAATAATACCACAAAAATATATATATATAAATAAATAAATGAGGCATAAAAGTTAGAGTTAAAGAACCCTTAGTCAAAATTTTCACAATCACAAGATGCATATGACTTAGGGTAAAGTAATAGACTAGATGAGAAGTACAATTTGACTCCTTACTTTGATTGATAACAAATTATTGAATAGAGACTAAGTTTAGGAATGAAAAATTCGGTTTTCCTATAACTTATAGATTACTTAAATCTTACAATTATATTTCAAATATTTTTATCTTTCAAAATGCTTTTCGAAAATACTAATTCTTTGTTTCTCTTTCTTTATGGATTTTGCGGGTTTAATCCACTGAAAACCCTCACGAGACAAAAATCGTCCTCTAGGGGAAACCTAGAGGTTTAACGGCTTGTTGCACATACTCAGTGCAATCGAGTGACCTGCGAAAGTGGTCTAATAATCCTTAGTATAGTTTAGTTGTTTTGCTCGAGGACGAGCAAAAGATAAGTGTGAGGGTGTGATTAGTCACATATATTGTCACCTTACCATACTTTTTAGCTAATAAATCATATTAATAAGTCTTCTTCTTCTTTGTTTAATGTAGGCCCAATTGCTAAAAGAAAAGAAAGAGAAACAAGCCAAAAATCAAATTCTGATTTAATTCAGAAGAAATTCAAATCAAGGAATCAGGGCTAAATCTTCGCATATCAAGAGGTTGAAAACTGGTTGAGAAGAATCCTCCCTGAATCAAGCGGTTGAAGCCAACAATCAAAGGCTGTTTCGTCAAATTCTGAAGCTAAAATGAGAAAACCAGTAGAAGATATGGGCAAATCATCAAACCGGGGATCTCAACCAATTGGGTGTGGCCACCTGGCCACACCAGGGCCGCAGAAACGCGGCCCAAGCCGCTTTTTCACGGCCTTGTTAGGTCAGTTGTGGGAGCGTTTGCTCCCCCAATCTTCCCGGGATTCCCCCTTTTGGTTTTGCCCTATAAATACTAGTTTCAGCAGAGCAAAATGGGACGACCATGCAGAGATTGGAATTAGTCCAGTTTTTCACTCTTTGTAGTATAGGTTTTTATTTTTCTTTTCATGTAATTTTTAGTTTTCATTTGTGTAATTTAGAGGAGATCAGACTTTCATAGGAGAACGAGAACGAAGCTTGTGCTGAGAGTGACACCGGTATAAGGTTTCTTTCTTTTCTTTTATTGTTATGAAATTGAATCTGTGTTTTCCTTTTGTATATACTTCGTTTTAGTGTTCTTCTTTTTCTTCTTCCCTACTTTTTTTCTTTTGGTACAATTGTCTTCCAAGTGAGTCTAAAAGCATCGAAAGAGCCTTGCCTTTGCGAGTGCCACCGATAGCTCATGACGATGGATTTGAATCTCTCTATATCATTTCATGCTTGTTTTGTCTTGATGATGTAATGTGGAAGAGACAATAATCAACTCTTATGGGCTATGCGCTGGTTGCCTCCACTTCAAGGTAACATCGTCGCCAAAGATTCAAGGTAAGCTTTTAGTCAAAAGGAGGTAAGTAAGTATTTTCAGTTTTTCTTTCTTGTAACTTTTAGTTTAGATCACCAATAACCATCTTCCAAATCTTTTTAATTCTTTTTGCATTTCTTTGGAAATAATCATTCTCCATTTTTCTCCACCTTCTCCATCTATCGCTTTCTTTCTAACTTAACTATAACTTTTTTTCTCTTTTCTTTTTAAGAACCAAAGAAGAACTTTAACCAAACTTTGTATCTTAAAAGAGAACTTATCAAAAAGCTTCCATCGCTAGTCCCTCCTTGTGGATCACGACCCGCATAGCCACTTGCTATCGCGGTAGAATTGAGCACTTGCACATCTTTATTCTTGTAGTTCTGAAATTCTGTATTTTGTGTGCAAGTAGAAGCTCAATCACCGTTAGAGGCGTTGGATGATTTTGTTACTTTGAGTAACGTAATGCCTCCTCCCTGGGTTTTCACTCTATAAGTGAGTTGGGGATGAATTCCGCGTGGTCTTTATCTAAAGACTTTGTTTCCATATTGGAAAGATTCTGCAGAAGGATGCGTCACGAACCTTTTTCAATGAGTTCGGCTTAAAAGTCATTAGCTAAACTCCTTTGATCTCTTATTCGATCGGTCACCATATTTTTTATATGAATATGGAAATAGTGGAAAGGTTCTGCAAGAGAATGCGTCACGAACCTTCTTCAATGAGTTTGGCTTGATAAGCCATCAGATAAACTCATTTGTGTTTGTCATTCGATCGGTCACCATTTCGTCGGTCACCACATCTTGATATGAACGTGAAAACAGTGGAAAGGTTCTGTAAGAGAATGCATAACGAACCTCCTTCAATGAGTTTGGCTTGATAAGCCATCATATAAACTCATTTGTTTGGTCGGACCTTTTGTGGTTGGGTCGAGCTTCAATCGATCGAACAGGAGCAGGAAGGTATGCCACCATAAACCATCTACCTGAAACTATTGCTTAGACATTCTTGACTTCAAAATATGACCTATTCTTCTAAGTTGGAGATGGGTACATGTTTATATACTTAGAGAAGAGTGACAAGGCTAAAACAATTTGACACCTTGTTTCTTCTTCAACGTCACCGGTGTTTGATCAGCTCGACACTAGTTGACAATGAATTAGAGAAGAGTAATAAGGCTAAAACTGATGTTCATAACCTTGCTTCTTCTTTGATGCAACTGGTGTTCGATCGGCTTGACACTGGTTTATGGCAGTATAATCCCGTTAGAGAAAGAGAGGAGCACTCTTTCTAAGCATTCTGGATCTGAAGGTCTTGATCAGAGGTGTAATGTTAACTTGATCATAAGAAGGATCCTATCAAGTATAATAATTTTTTAAGAACCTATCATTGATTGGCATCATGAGCGTATTATCGTCTGGGGTTATAAGGCGATATGCTCCATTTGAATAGATTGTTCCTATCATGAATGGTCCTTCCCATTTGGGCTGAAATTTGCCTTTGGTTTTGTGCGTCATAATCATCGATCGTCTGACGGCTAAAACCAAATCTCCTTTCTGGAAAACCTATTGCTTAACCTTCTTATTGAAGGCCTTCAAGATTCGTACTTGATATAACTCAATATGTTGTTGAGCTTGTGGTTGCTTCTCATCTAGAGCTTCGAGCTCTTGAAGACGTAACCGATCATTGTCCTCCTTTGTCATTCTGGTCATCTAGGTAAGTCGTAATGTGGCATCTAGATTTCTAATGGTATGACTGCTTCGCACCCGTATACTAGAGAAAAAGGCATATTGCTGGTCAGGGTTCGAACTATAGTTCGGTGTCCCAAAGACATTCACCAAGCTTCTCATTCCAGTCACATTTATTTAATGAAATGAATTTTTTAAGTAGCTTGATAATTATCTTGTTGAATGCTTCTACCAAGCCATTAGCTGCAAGATTATAAGCCATTGATGCCACATTCTAAATCCGGTACTTATCACAGAACTGATAGAATACCTGGCTTGCAAATTGGGGACTATTATCGTGGATAATCTGCCTAGGAATATCAAATTGATGGATGACATGGCGTTTGATAAAATTAACCATGTTGGAAGTTTTAACTTCAACAAGTGGTATAGCCTCTGCCCACTTTGAAAAGTAATCGGTTATTACTAAGATAAACCAATGACCTTTTGTTGATAAGGGACTGATAGGCCCTTTGACATCGATTCCCCATGCTTTGAATGGCCACGAAGCAACAGTCAAATGAAGTAGCTCTAGAGGTTGATGTATAAAGTTCGCATGGATTTGGCAGGCTTTACACCTTTGTGCATATTTAATGGCATCGACTATCATGGTTGCCAATAATATCCAAGCCTGTGCAATCGATCTTTGAGCTTTGGACCTAGTTGATGAGCTCCGCATATACCGTCGTGCGCCTCTTTAAGCACATCTTGTGCCTCTTAATTAGAAAGGCAATGGAGGAGGATACCGTCATATGAACGACGGTAGAGTGTTTTTACTATTAGATCATAGTAGAAATGGAGAGACCTTCATCTGATAGAAGCTGCTTCTTTAGGGTCATCCAGCAATATATCATGCAAAGCATAGTCAATGAGGGAAAATCGCTAATCTCTTTGTTCAAACCCCGTCGAGGTGATATGGACCTCCTTAGTTTTCAACACATGTTTAGGACAAACAAGGTGTCGTGTAGCCACTGTAAGATGATATGTTGTGTTAATCAGTAAGGCTAAGGTTGCTGCTAGTGCAGCCAGAGCGTCAGCCTTAGTATTTTGGGATCGGGACACATGGCCAATATAAAAGTCATCAAATAAATTATCCATTTTAATGATTGCATAATAATAAAGTACTAAATCTCTGTGGCGAACCTCATATTCTCCTTTAACCTCATAAATAATCAGTTTTAAATTACCATAAGCTTCGAGATAGCGTACCCCCATTTCATGGGCAAGCTGAAGGCCAATGAGTATAGCATTATATTCCGCCACATTGTTGGAACATGGTTCCGTCAATGAAAATGCCCTAGGAAGGACATGGTTTTGTGGTGATAAATACAACCCCCACACTAGTGATCTTGCCTTTAGTGTCTATTCTTGATGCTCCATCAAAGATTATCTGCCATACTTCATCCTCTGAAGTTATATTAGATTAAAAAAATTTCATGAAGTTTTGAGTTTTCCAGAGCCGAATGAGCAGCCAGAAATTCTGCAAGCGCTTGACCTTTAACTGCCTTCTGATAGACAAAGAGCATGTCGTACTGAGACAGAAGAAGGGCCCACTTAGCTAATCTTGAATTTAGTGATCCTAATTTTGTCATGAGGAGACGCAAAGGATTCACTCTAGAAATGACATGTATGGTTTGGCCAACCAAGTAATGCCGCGTCTTTTGATTAGCAAAAACAATAGCTAAGCGTTCCTTCTCAATGGGGTTATAGCAAGATTCAGTCCATACCAGAGTCCTGCTCAGATAATAAATGGCCTATTCGTGGTCGTCATTTTTCTTTTGAGTAAGCAGAGCACCGAGATAATGGTCCATAGTTCTCACATAAAGCAGGAAAGGTTTCTTGATGTGGGAGCCACCAAAACTAGATGTTTAGAGAGGTATCTTTTGATATCCTCGTAAGCTTCTTGACAGGTTTGATCCCATATAAAAGAGACACCCTTTTTCATGAGTCAGGTGAATGGTTGACAGCGGCCTGACAGATTTGCGAAGAACCTTCTGATATAGGCCAGTCTGCCTTGCAGGCCCCTGAGCTCTTTGAGATTCTTAGGTGGATGCGCGTTTTGGATAGCTTTGACCTTATCCGGGTCAAGATGGATCCCTTTTGACGTGACAATGAATCCCAAGAACTTGCCACTCGAACCCCCAAGAAGGATTTTATCTGATTCATTTTTAGTCGATGAGCTCGCATTATATCGAACATTGTTCTCAAGTCACGCAGATGATCATTCTTATCGCGACTTTTGACAACAATATCATCGACATAACATTCTACCGTCTTTCGGAGGTGGTCGCGAAAAATTGTACTTATTGCACGTTGATAAGTTGCTCCCGCTTTCTTCTACTCAAAGGGCATCACGGTATAACAGTATACTCCCAATGGTGTCCGGAATGAAGTATGCTACTCATCCGCTGAGTACATCTTAATCTGATTACACCCTGAAAAGCCATCCATGAAAGACATTCTTTCAAATTTGTAGGTATTGTCAATCATGACATCGGTGATGGACAATGGAAATTCGTCTTTAGGGCAAGCTGTATTGAGATCGCGGTAGTCAATGCAGATCTGAATTTTTTCATTCTTCTTAAGAACAGGAACAATGTTAGCAACCTAATATGGATGTTATTCCTCTCATATGAAACTACATGCGATGAGTTTATGGACTTCGGCTTCAATAACTTCCATAATATTTGGGCAAAATCGTCGTTATTGTTGCTTGACTCGCTTGGCGTCAGGCTTGATATTCAGACGATGCATGGCTACTTGCTAATCAGGTCCAGGCATATCTTCGTAATTCAATGCAATGACATAAGTGATAGGCCTTCACTTATAAGATGGGTTTAGAGTGATCTTGACTACCCAAGTTAACCTGAATCATCTTGTCTTCAGTAGGTGGTTCGCGTTATTCGAATCGCTTTTCCCACTAGAAATCTAGTTGCTGAGCCCATGGTTCAACATCAATAGCTTCGCAGGCCCCAAATGACTACTTGAAGTCATGTTAACAGAGAGATTCTCAAGCATCACTCCCATACTGACATCTGACTCCCACTCGGAGGAAGAGGCAGAGTGTGACAAGATCAGTTTGTTGTCTTCAGATCAAATCGATGTAGAAGGTGGAGGTGTAACATATCCTAATCCCCTGCATGTTTTATCATAGTAATTTGCCAGTTTTTCTTTTGGCACGAAATTATGTAGAAAATCACGTCGTCCTTTTCTGAAATTTAGGCCACTCCCGTGCTGCAGGCTGTATCTTTTTTTTCTCATCATATGCTGTGCTAATCGCACATAATAGAAAAACTGCGGGGCTCTGAGTCTGAACTCAAATTTGTGACCTCAGACCTTCGTAGTTGGTCTCTACCGAATATTATTGGGATTGACTCGTTTTGGATAGAGGGATCATGAAGACGGATCCTTCCGCACATTCCACAGATGTACGTGACATGCTTGATTTATGCAAGGGCATGTGTAGAGAGCTATTGGCAACCGACTCAAACAATCCAACACTCATAGGATAATTAAAGATAACATTGTCATTAATCACCCATTCATCATCATCCTCAGAGGGATTTTTACATTGAGGACTATTGAAACATGCTATAATTGGTTCACAGGCCAAAGTAGCTGGCATGTCTCCTTCAGACTCTGAATCTGCCTCATTGTCACTGTCGTCATTGTTAGGCAATGGTTTTTTGATGTTTTACCAATTTCCTGATATAAGAGGGCATCAGTAAAGTAGTTTTTCACCCCTTTGAATGGTTGTTTCTCAGCGAACCCTTTTGTACCGTTGTATCATCCTCCACATATTTGAAGCATTGGTGCAGAATAGAGGGAATAATCTAGTTAGCGTAGGTCCAAGGTCGTCCTAACAATAAGTTATATGAGGTGTCAGCGTCAATGACATAACGCGTCACTTATGATTTCAGATTCCCGATTCGGCAATGGACTCAAATCTTTCCAAGTGGGTGACTACTACCTACGTTAAAACCGTATATTGTCGTAGTGGTTGCGGACAACCGATATAGGTATGCTAAGGAAGTAGAGGAGCCTTCTGGGGATAATTCTAAGTGCATACCCTGGATCAACCTGTACCCTTTTGATGCATGTCGAACCGATGTATCCGGTTTAGTACAAAGGTCGATCGTGTTTATTATCCTTGAGGAGCATATCCTCAGCTGTAAAAGTAATAGCAGGTACCTTCAACTGGACATGATGACATTCAGAACACGAGGGTTGAGTGTAATCCCGAGGGGCTTCTAGCATATGTGTTAAAAATGATTCTGAATTAGCCAGTACATCCCTGAGTGCTTCTCTTGTCTCCTTCAAGAGATGAAGCAGCTCATGTATGGTGATACGAGTGGGGATATTAGCCAGCAGGGCCAATATTTAAAAAGCAAAAGGGATATTAAGTCCCGAGCCTGAAGGTTCCTTCAAGATACAGTCAACCCGGGCTTCTTTCTACTTCTCTTTTCCCGAGGTCGGTACTGGAGCTGGTATGGGTACTTGTACTGACATCGTTTATTGTTGTGTCTCGTCAATAATTTGCTCATGCTGTTTTAAGTATGATTTTTTGGATGGAGTATGATTGGTAGTGAAAAGTGCATTTTTATCATCATATTTACCATCACATTTTAATTTTAATTAATATAATTCTGCAAATTTATTAATATTTTGTGATTTATTGTGTGCAGGCCTTGAGTTTTTTTTTAATAATAAATAAAGCCTAAAAGAAGCCCAAAAGCCCATATTCAAGCCCAAGTGCAAAAGTGCAGATATCAATTATCAAAAGTGCAAATACACAAGGGCCAAAGTTGCAAATATTAAAGAAGAGGGAAGGATAGACTTCTATTCAACCCTAAACACTTGCGGGATGAGGATAAAAGCTAAAAAAAGAGAAGAAAATTCGTGGAAAAGATTTGGGATCTAGGTAACTTGATTCCCAAGTTATATCCAAATCCAAAGATGAAGAGCCGAGATTCAACTTCCAGAAGGAAACGCCCAGATGGACGGACCAGGAGAGGCCACGCGCCAAAGCGCGTGGCCAGCCGCCACACTCAGGCCGCGGAAACGCGGCCCAAGCCGCGTTTCCGCGGCATATCAATCATATCCTGGTACGGGATTTCGTGGAGGACTTCAAACTGGACTCTACTACCTTCTGCTCCTATAAATACCCCCTGCAGTGCAACCGAGAAGGGCGTCCAGAGGCAGAGCCAGAGGGCCAAATCTAGGGTTTTAGGTTTTCTTCTTCTTTCTAGTTTAGGTTTCTTTTCTTTTTTTTTTTAATTTTTATGTAAGTGAGGGAGAGGGCTATGTTGAGCGTGACACCGATGTATGCTTCTCTTCTCTTCCATTGTATCAAGTAATAAAGCATGCAAGTGATTCCCGAACCACAAGTAAACAAGTCTTGGTGGTGCCAACGATACTTCATGGTGATGTTCTCCTCCTCAAGGTACGTATCACTTCATACTTGCCAAAACTTGATGATATAATGCGAACAGGGGACTGAGATTGATCCTATGGTTTATGCGTTCAACGCCTCCGAAACAAGGTAGAAAGTGTTAGGTTTTCACATATTTTCTCTACCATACCAAGGTTAGTGCTCTTTTCTTTCTTTTCTTTATTTTATTTTTGTAGATTAAATCACTATCTCCCAATTCTTTCTTTTCCTATTCATTGTAAATACCACCTTCTTTCTAACCTAACTTTTCCTTTTAAATAACTAAAAAAAAAGAAATTTTTAGAGATAACTTACAAACGCTTCTATCGCTAGTCACTCCCGGAGGATCACGACCCGCATAGCCCATTGCTACCGCGGATTAGAATTGAGAACCTCGCACACCTTGTTCTAAATCTAACATCTTTATTTTTGCGTGCAGGTAAAATCTCGATCAAACAATTGGCGCCGTTGCCGGGGAGGGACGGTAAGTTTTTCTCTAAAATAAAAAAAATTATTAACTAATTCTTTTATTCTTTTCTGTTTGCAGGTTTGGAGAACAGAAAAACAACAGCAGAAGTGGACATATAGCAACTCTGTGCCTCTGCCCCCGAAGGCAGAGCAGCAAAGCCTGCTACTTTGCCGCGCAAACGCGGCAATAGCCGCGGATCTGCGGCAGTAGCAGAGGACTACTGACTGAAATTTTTGCAGGTTGCTGCAAATTGCAATATCTGTCTACTGCTCTGTTAAACTTTATTCTGTGATAACCCTGCTTACTGCTAATTAATCAACAGTAAAATACTTGTTGTTAAAGATAAAAATTGATTAGACGTTTGCATATTAGGCACGTGTCTTTTCAATTCCTTTATTTTTACTGTTGAAGAGTGCTGGAGCAAGGTTCGTTCGCATTGCATGTAGAATAGGACTCATCTCTTGGTTGATGCTTTGAGTGAATCTTATTTACATATCTTGTACACTTGCACAAAAATATCTTAAGGAATAACCCATTAACAAGATAAGGTTGGGATTTCATCACCCTTCCTTAGCCCAAAAACATATTCCAAGCACTCACAACCTAATCCTAACTAAAAATTAGTAGACGTTGGCCCTAGGGACATCTCGGACTCAATTAGGAGATTATCCTAAGGGGGAACAGTGCTGGAAGTTGACTCCTGCCAAATCAGTGTCTAGGAAGGGGATTGAGGGCCGAAAGCCCGAAGATTGGTGGTTATTTAATTAAGGAACGTCTTTGACGGAAAACCTCCCACCACTCTTGCCCTGACCTGGCTGATTAACTTGTGGTCAAAGTCTGCACCCTACCTCCTGTGGACAGTCTAACCAGTTAGGAGTCGTCTAGGTCATAGGTCTACCCTAACTTAGGTTAGAAATTTTTCTTTTTTGTTTGTTTATTTGTTTGTTCTTTTTCTTTTGTTTGTTTTGTGTGATATGGCCTATAACAATAATTTTTTCAATTTTAATGAGGATCCATATTATACACCAACCTCTTTTTCGGATATTACCAACCCGGCATATCATAACTCTAACCAACCTAGTGTGCCAGATTGGTCTTATCCGAATCATTACATGCCCCAGTCCCAATACTATGAACAAGATTGGAATAATCATCACTACTCTTCACAGAGTCAATGGGGATTCAATACCCCTGAGCCGTATGGTCAACCACCTGTTCAACCATTATCTTCATACACGTCTCTTCCCACATCACCTAGGTTTCAGTCCACCATTGATCTATTCGATGGGTTAGAAGAAAAAGTGGATCGGTTGCAAGATATAATGAATGATCAAATTTCTAGACTTTCCAACATTCTTGAACTTACCAACCAAGTTGATAGGAACCAAGAATCATCCTATCTAGAAGACCTTGATCAAAATTCAATTTCATCACATCAATATGAACTGGACCAATCTCAATCCTTGGACAAATTGGCTAGTTTTAATTTCAATGAGATTGAATTAGATTGTGAATGTGAACCCGATCCCCAACTTTGCGATTCAGTTTCCATCTTCGAATCTATGTTGACTCCAGTATCCTTACACAATTTGGACCAACTTTCTGAGCCAACATTTATTCCTGTGCCCATAGATCATGAAATTGAATCACCCATTTTTGAAGATCATCATAGTGAACTTGACCAATTTCATACTTTTGAAAGTCCCCTTGACAAATTGGCAAGTTCTAATTTTTATGAGATTGAAACTAATGAGAATGTGACCTAGATTCCCAAATCTATGATCAAGTTCAAATTCCCGAATCATTATTGACTCCTGTTTTGTTACCCGACTTAGGTAATTTTTAGAGTCAGTTTGATTCCCACACCTATCATTCCTGAACTTGAATCACCAACATTGAGTCACATTCCATTGTGGGAAGATGATTGTGGACTTGAGTTTCAACTTCTTGACTTAGACCCAATTCTTGAACCTAGCCCGACTCCTGAACCCTTACTTGATTTGAGTTTCTTTCCTGAGTCGGTATTAGTTCCTGAACCGATCATTCTTGAGTTCAAGTCAACCATTCTATCAAGTCACATTCTTTTGTTGGACATAGGTATAGACCATGACTCTGTGATGATTTTCCAGGACTGGTCATGTAAAGGGAGTAAGTTTCACGAGAGGATCTTCCATGATCCTATTCATTCTGGGGACTGTAAATATGTAATAAAAAGAGGCAAATAAAGGTAGGTCCTGTGACTACCACGTTATCTTGTTTGGGCCGCATTTCGTGGACCAATTAGACCACCACCGGAACCACCACCTTAAGGTAACTTCCGCCTTCCCTTGTTCTTTTTCATGCATATATGCATTCATTCATACATTGAGGACAATGCATGAGATAAGTGTGGGGGTGGGCTTTACTAACATACTAACATAGTTAGAAACTAACCAAAATTTGCTATAAAAAAAATTGTAAAAAGGTTAATATTTTGACTTATCTTTTGAAACAAATCTAAGTTAATCTTAAGAATTAGGAAAATCATGATTAGGATTTCTAAAAACTTGGTCAAAATAAATAAATTGTTTAAATTTTAGGTATAGGAGGAGAAATTGAATAATTAATTAGTCTTGATTTTTACCTTAATGAAATTTGCATACCTAATGCATATCTAGGATTCTAAGACGAAGACCTTTGTGCCTCATATATAAAATAAAAAAAAAAAAAAAATCACTAATTAAGCTGGATACATGTGCCTCAAGAAGCATAATTTTCATGCCTAAAGGTGAGTAAATAAAATAAAGTCCTTAGTTTTGGGGCCTAGTTCACTCGAATTTGAGTCCGCGGGGTGTTTTCTCACCTGGTGCCCTAAAGCCAACTGGTTTGGGAGTCATCGACTTTAAGTTCGCTACATGGGTGATTAGAAAGCTTAATAAAACTAAGAAATATGAGATATGTATTAACACATCTAATAGTCAATTAGTTAGGTATGAGGGCCTCAAGAAGCCTTGATGCTTATACGAAAGAAAATTAGATGAGTTATACATATTAAAAAAAAAGAAGAAAAAAAATATATATATAGAGGCATGAGAGTCCAAGTTAAGGAATTCCTAGTAAAAATTCATAAGGATGCATATGATTTTTGTAACGAAAAAGACTATACACAAAATTCATTTTGATCCTTACTTAAAATGAAAACAATTTACTTTATAAAGACTAAGTCTAAGAATGAATAAAAATGATAATCCTAAAACTTATAGACTACTTAGTCTTTGCAAAAGTATTTCAAATATTTCCTTTTTATGGATTTTGTGGGTGTAATCCGCTGAAAACCCTCACGAGACAACACTCGTCCTCTAGGGTAACCTAGGGGTTTAACGGCTTGTTGCACATGCTAAGTGCAACCGTGATTCCTACGAAAGTGAGTTAGGTTAGATTAATTTTTCTTTTCTTTTTCTCTTTGATTTTTACTCGAGGACGAGCAAAAAGATAAGTGTGGGGGTGTGATTGGTAGTGAAAAGTGCATTTTTATCATCATATTTACCATCACATTTTCATATTTATTCATATAATTCTGCACATTTATTAATATTTTGTGATTATTGTGTGCAAGCCTTGAGTTTTTATTTTAATAATAATAAAGCCTAAAAGAAGCCCAAAAGCCCATATTCAAGCCAAGTGCAAAAGTGCAAATATCAATTGTCAAAAGTGCAAATACACAAGGGCCAAAGTTGCAAATATTAAAGAAGAGGGAAGGATAGACTTCTATTCAACCCTACACACTTGCGGGATGAGGATAAAAGCTAAAAAAAGAGAAGAAAATTCGTGGAAAAGATTTGGGATCTAGGTAACTTGATTCCCAAGTTATATCCAAATCCAAAGATGAAGAGCTGAGATTCAACTTTCAGAAGGAAACGCCCAGATGGACGGACCAGGAGAGGCCACGCGCCAAAGCGCGTGGCCAGCTGCCACACTCAGGCCGCGAAAACGCGGCCCAAGCCGCGTTTCCGCGGCATTTCAATCATATCCTGGTACGGGATTTCGTGGAGGACTTCAAACTGGACTCTACTACCTTCTGCTCCTATAAATACCCCCTGTAGTGCAACCGAGAAGGGCGTCCAGAGGCAGAGCCAGAGGGCCAAATCTAGGGTTTTAGCTTTTCTTCTTCTTTCTAGTTTAGGTTTTCTTTTCTTTTTTAATTTTTGTGTAAGTGAGGGAGAGGGCTATGTTGAGCGTGACACCGATGTATGCTTCTCTTCTCTTCCATTGTATCAAGTAATAAAGCATGCAAGTGATTCCCGAACCACAAGTATAACAAGTCTGGTGGTGCCAACGATACTTCATGGTGATGTTCTCCTCCTCAAGGTACGTATCACTTCATACTTGCCAAAACTTGATGATATAATGCGAACAGGGAACTGAGATCGATCATATGGTTTATGCGTTCAACGCCTCCGAAACAAGGTAGAAAGTGTTAGGTTTTCACATATTTTCTCTACCATACCAAGGTTAGTGCTCTTTTCTTTTCTTTTCTTTTCTTTTATTTTTGTAGATTAAATCACTATCTCCCAATTCTTTCTTTTCCTATTCATTGTAAATACCACCTTCTTTCTAACCTAACTTTTCCTTTTAAATAACTAAAAAAAAAGAATTTTTAGAGATAACTTACAAACGCTTCTATCGCTAGTCCCTCCCAGAGGATCACGACCCGCATAGCCCATTGCTACCGTGGATTAGAATTGAGAACCTCGCACACCTTGTTCTAAATCTAACATCTTTATTTTTGCGTGCAGGTAAAATCTCGATCAAACAGAGTACCTGTTGGCTGAGGTACATCAGCCTGGTTGTGCAAGCATGCCTCTCACTATCAGAATCGCTAAGAGAAGCTGTTGTCACATTGTCATCATCTAGCAGGACAGAAATAACGTTGCAAGATTTGTCCTTCGACTTGGACTTTTTCGAATCCTATTGTTTGTCTTGGGCAAGGTCTGGGTGTATCCACAAGATTTTCCCTATTTTTAATGTCAAAGGAACGAGACCCTTAGTCTCCCGATATTTAGCTGAAGGATCGTTTATTTTCAGCCATGCTTCAAGGATTGGAAAAGACCCATCAGGACCTGTGACTTTTGGGGTCTTGTCAAACTTGAGGGTCACCTTGTTCGCAGTGACTTTCCTTTGTTCCGACTTTAGCGTTAGAACCCCGGCGTCGACCAAAGCCTGAATTTTGTCCTTTAGGACAAAGCACCTGTTAGTAGGATGATGAACTGTCCTATGGAAGAGACAATAATTGGGATCATTGGTGCATCCCACTTCATTAGGGCATCGAGCCTCTGACAGTTTTAATTTATACCCTTCGTGGAATAAATAGAATATTAGACCACCTGCTCATCTTTGAAGGAGTATTATTTCGGAGAAAACTTAAACTCCTGATTATTGACGCCGCTCTTCTTGGTCTTAGGAGAACGTCCCCTGACAATTCGACAGACATGGTCTCTTTCCCTTTGATTGGGAAGTTATGCCATGTCGCCGCGTCCCTTATTATTCAGACTCCCTTTGCCTTTAGGGGCAGATGGTTCAAACTTTTTAGTCAACTTTTCGGATATTCAGCTTGCTCGACTAATTCCTTCCACGTATGGGCTTTGACAGCTCCCATACGAATCTCTACTTGGTCCAAAAGTTATGCCTACATGTCTGCAAGAATATGGGCAATGGCATCCCTACTGGGCACATCAGAGATAAATTTCTAAATCGCTCAATGTAATCACGGATAGATTCTCCTTTCCTCTGTACAGTGGAGAGGAGTTTATCCATCCTTACCTCAGTGTCGTCATTTTAAATTGAGAAAGAAATCAAGTTTCTAAGTCAATCCAGGAATTGACAGAGCCTGGAGGAAGGCTTCAGAACCAGTCAAATGCTACCCCTTCAGGGTGCCAATGAATAGTCCAGTCATGATAGCAATATTACCTACTACATTACCGATCTGCGACCGAAAGTAGTAAATATGCTGATTTGATGAGCTCTTACCATCATATGAGTGCAGCATTGGTGGCTAGAACTTTGGAGGATATGGGACTGAATCCCATTCCAAGGGGTAAGGACTGACCGCCCTTACTTTCTTCAGTTCATCCCTTTAAGTTAGGGATGCGATCTGAGCTTGGATGCCTTTAAGAACTTCAGCATCCATAGAAAAACTTTCCTTTGACTTCTCAGTCTTAGGTTGCTCTTCATTATTATGCATTTCCTCATTATGATTACTCCTGATATAATTTTTTATTTCGGTAGTGAGGAGTTGCGCAAGCATCTGCTGAAAGTTGTCCAAGGCTTCTTGTTGGGCCTTGGAGGTTTGCTCCTGAGCTTCCAACTGTCGACGGAGGTCATCATTACTGTTATCAGCCATCTGCACTAACACTCTATCCATTTGTATCGAGCTAACTGTTACCGAAGAGGCATACCCACTATCTTCCCCCTCATCATCAGACCATTGGAATAAACTTCTCAATGTTTTGATGATGTTACTTTAGTCGAGGAGGATGGCTGCTCATAATTGTAGGAGATTGCTACCTGAGATCTGGTGCTTCAGAACACACTTCTTCATCTACCAAGACTTGGCCTAAGCCAGGGCTATAGTCTTGGTCTGGAGAACTAAAGGAAGGAGAGTTAGCACCATACGGCATTCGTCTGCCCCTATACGGTTCACGTCCACTTCCGATCATGTGGACGGATGCAACAGGCAGATCTGGTAGATTTCGCGATATGCTCCTTTTGTGATGCTTCACAGGAGCTCGCACTGATAGTCGATTAAAAACTACTGACTGTCGTCTTGAAAGAGTGGTAGGCATTAGTCCTAGTTGACAATGGACTGAAAGGACCATCACCAACTGACACCCCACTTGTTCACAACAAGAGGGAGAAGTCTGGAGTAGCTCTAAATTCCGCTTGTTCATCAAGAACTCTCGTAGATCAGTGTTAACCGAACTTAAACGATCTAGCGTGGAGACTCGAGCGGATCGTTCATTGATATATACAGGTGATTTTGAAATCACCTTTTTGCTTATAGTTCCATTTGCAGGGGCGGACTTAGTACCAGAGGTCTTTGGAAGTGAATCACGGAACGAGGCCTCGTTCTTTGTATTACGTAAAAGCGGCTAGCACTGCATAGTGCTTTAGTTCTAGCTTCGCGGCTGAAAACTCTGGTAGCACCCTTGATCGCTGAAGCTGCATAAGCACCGTTATAAGCACCAAGGGATAATTCCTTAACTTCGCTCTGAAGAGTGGACTTCAAGCTAGAGGATTTTAAGAGTGAAGCACACTGTGGCTTTGTTCGCGAGCCTTGTTCGAAGGTTGCTAGCACTGCGGAGATTCAGTTCCAGTCTTGTGGCTAGAACATCACTCGTACTCGAAGGTACTGGCGCTGAGTTAGCCAAGCCATTGGTAACTTCGCTCGTGAGAACGAAGTTGGCGCAAGGAGTCACTGCTCCTAGATTAGGCGAAGCTGGAGTTACCAATTTAGCCTGGCGGCTAATAGCCTCGACAAAGCTATCAAACTGGATAGGCAGTTTGCCTTTGTCTTCTCGTGATAGGTGAAGTTGTGGGGAGCTTCGCCTGAAGCATCACACTGAGCTTTCAGCCTTGTCCTCCATATCTGGTTAGGAAGCGAAGATTTAGGTTCGCAGGGAACCTGATTAGCCTTACTTAAGGCACCTGTAGCCGCAGTGGAGGCGGAGAGAAGTTGGGACGAGGTTCGTCCAGTTACCTGCCTGGCTACGGCTGGCTTCTGCACGGAAGCCTTGGCCACCGAGATCTTTCTGTGCTTTCGAGTGCGGAGCACTAGACTACCCTCAGAGAGCAATTCTTCAAATTTTTCTTGGGGAAATGAATGACCAAGTTTTCGAAAATGACGGGCTCAAGACTCTTATTGTTACATTACAACACTGTCTCCTTGTTGCGCCAGAAGACAGATTTTCCCAGCGGAGTCGCCATCTTGTTTTCATTGAAAAATTGATTCTTGGGAAAACTTACAAAAAAGGGTCGAGAAGCAAAATTACAAGTACTTCTTTAAAAAGAAAGTTATAAGTAGATCTCCTCGGAGATTTTTGGGAAAATGTGCCAGTAGGAATGTAATCAGCGCACGATCACTTTATCCCTTTGACAATGCAATCGATCAAGTGATCAAGACTGCCTCCTAATAAGACTCCTTCTTCGCTTCGTTCAGGGAATCGGAGAACAGAAGATTAGTAGAGCCCTTTTGGTAGGATTCTACTCTTTTCAAGACAATCTTCTCTCTATCCATCTTCCGCCTCTCTGTCTATTGTTGAATCATCCAGGGACTATTTATAGCCAATGGTGGGGAGTAATCGCCCCTTTGAATTCAGCAAGGCTGAATCAGCCACTAGCTTCGCGCGAGCTTGCAAATGACCTTGCTGCGAAGCTCTTTGCAAGCTTTTTGCGAAGCTAGAGGGTTCATGTGAACGTCCTCAAGCCGCTGTGGCTTAGTTGTCTCCACTTAATGTGGGACGAAGTGGGCAGGTGTAACCGACCGCTTAAAGTGGCGTTAATCCTACTAAATTAGTGGGGTTCACCTATTAATCCCTCGTAGGATTTTGAAACAGTCAATTTGATGACCTGGCAAGCCCACTGCGGAGCTAGCCATAGCTTCAAGCGAAGTTACTTTTAGAGCCTCGTGCGAAGCTAAGACTCAGCTCATAGCGGAGCTATGACTTAGCTAGGGATAGAGCCTTTGGCGTGAAGCTCTTGGATCAGCCTCCGATAGGGCTAAATGGTAAGCTTCATGCCAACCTGATAGTTTAGCTTCAAAGCGAGGCTACCAGGCTTATGCAAAGCTTTTCGTTTCATATGGAGCTACAAAGCTTACCTAGGGTTATGCCTAGGCTAAGTATTGAGCTAGCTTAGCGTCTTAGCCTGCTTGGATCTCTCCAAAGGCAACTTTGACTTACTATATGCTTTACTGAATTAGTATGTTATATTGCTACCTCATCTCTAGTCATCAGCTTGTCTTTGACTTATCTTTTGTAGATGTCGATAAGTTAGACTTCGTTCAGATTGGTTGAAGATGAATGCGAGAGTCCTGTCTTTTTCGAGTGTCAACAGAGTCTATAAGCTTCGTAACTTTCGATTGAATCGCTTTCATTATCTTTGGACGAAACCATCGTTGCTGCTGCTTGACGGGCTTCACATCTGGATTAATATTGAGGCGATGCATAACCACCTGAAGATCAAGCCCAGGCATATCCTCATAGTTTCAAGTGAAGACATCTATATACTCTCGCACGAGACATATGAGATCTTCTTTCTTTGGAGGTGATAAGCTTTCGCTTATGAAGATGGGTTTAGGATTAGCCTCAACTCCTAGACTGATCAAAATTACCCTATCCTTTGTGGGTGGTTCACGTCGTTCAAAGTGAATATCTCAGAGAGCATTTAGTGTTTGATCTAGGGATCTACATCTGACTAGATCATTTCTTCATTTCCATCTTGGGGTGCATATTGAAACCATTTTATCAAAAGTTCATTATAAATGTTGCCGACACTGAAATCTGACTCCCATGATGATGTTCTTGATGAGTGGTTATGATATAATGGCTGTTTAGATTCAGAGGCTAACGGGATTGGAGTTGAAAACATAGCCCAAACCTTTGCAAGTTCGATGATAATAATCAGGGGCTTTTTCTTTTGGAACGAAAGATCGAAACAGTGTTCTCCTTCTTTTGCCGAAGTTGAAGCCAGGACCACTTGTTAGGTCATACCCCATGTTCTCCATTATTCTGAGTACATTTGACTCTAATGAGAGATCTGAGGAATTTCAGTCTCGCTTTCTGAGTTTTGCAAGTCATTGGTTTGGACTCAACTCTTTCAAAATGTATCAATTTTTGACCTTTGTGTCTTGCTAGGACCTCGAAGAAAGATCCTTTTGCATCACTAACGCTTTGATATACCGTGAGGTATGATCTCACCGGTACATGCAATGATATCAGGGCATCTATTGCTAACCAGGGGTCAACATCTACATCGGTACTAGCATTTGATGGCACAAAATCAGAAGCAAATATAGAAAAGTAAGCCAAATCTAACTCTTCATTAAAATATCACTCGTCTACATCATTGGCATTGTTATTGACATCGAGCTTATTAATGCTTATTACAAGTGGATTCAGCTCCCAAAGATGTTCTTCTTCAGCCTCTAGCTCAACATCAGCTTCGTTACCAGAGTCTAGTTCCTCTAGCAGATATATTCTCGTCTGTCTCTAGAGAATCCTGATACAGGAGGGAGTCTGTGAAGTAGTTCTTCACCCCTTGAATGGATACCTTTCAGCGATCAACGTTTGGACTTTTCGATCTCCGTCAGCATACGTCATGACCTGATGGAGAGTAGAGGGGACGATGGAGTTGCGATGAATTCATGATCATCTCAACAGCAAATTATATGAAGTGTCGGAGTCAATAACATAGCACGTCATCTCAAATCTTAGGTCCACGATCTGACATTTGAGTTTAATCTTTCCCATTGGGTGCGTACCATTGGCGTTGAAGCTGTAAATAGTAGTTTGAGTGGCACTCAATCGATGAGTAGGGATTCCAAGTGCTGCATGACCTGACGGGTGATCAGTAAAAAGCATACACAAGAATAAGTAACAGAGTGATGATTGATGTTACTGCTTTTGCACCGTAATAGCGAAGTGGCTATACGGGTCGTATCCACAAGGAGGGAGAGCGATGAAAGTTTTAGTGTGGCTTCTTTGTTCAAAGTAAAGAAAAAATTCCTTATCCCAAATAAAGAATTGAAAAGAAAACAAGTGTTGTCTTAAAAATTGCTTGGATTGGTTTGATGGTTGTAAAAGTGAATTTGTTTTCTTAAGGTAAAATCGCATGGCTAACTTTCGACTAAGTGCTCCCACTAATCTCTATTTCTTGAAGAAGTATCCTCACAAGGATCATAGGCAAGTATAGGCTTTATGCATATGAACTCTTCACGTTGGAGATCGAATGAAAGTTCATCCCTTCACTTAGCTTTACACAGCAAAACTTGAACATTCTCTTATCAAGATCTGATTGAAGGCAAGAATAAAGGAAGAAACAGTGCACTATTGGTATCGGCAAAGATAAATAGGGAAATCTCTAACTTATGAAAACAAGTAGAGTCTACAATCTATAAATCATCAAAAATCGATTAAGCATGAAATATGAAAGTGTTGATACTTGTAAGCAAGTTAGCGTTAGAACCATCATCTTTAAGATATCATAATCTTATTTGCACAAGGCTTGCTTGACACTATTGACTCATTTGGGGTTATCAATCAAGTTGTTAGAGATTAGTAGGTTAGTAGTTAGTTAGCCATACAATTGAGAAGTTAGCTAACAAGAGTAATAATAGCAAGAGAGAAGAAGTAGACAAGAAAGAAGTTACACTAATATAAGGAAATAGAAACAAGTAAAAGCACCAATAAGTGAAAAGAAGGAGAAGTATTACTTGTATTAGCTTGTTACCTTCCAACACAACTTATACACACTCTCTCTCTCTTCACTCTAATGGCTAAACTAAGTTAGAAGAAGAAGAAAACACAAGCAAACTAAGAGCTCCTAAAAATAATCTAACATCAATACTCTAAATCTGGATATCCCCCTCTAAAGAACACCAAGGGGCTTTTTATAGGCACCAGAAGGAAGGGGCAAGGAAAGAATCCCTGATCTGAAGTACTGGCACAGCCGTTCCAGTACGGATGCGGAGGCTCGGCACCACTTACAGTGTATGGCTGTCTTGTCGTGCTGCCGGTCCCCTTACTGCTTTCTGGTTTTCTGCCCCCTGTATTGACAAATCCTCCTCCAAAATCCAATGGCCATTTTTTGTAGGCTTTAATCATCAATTAAATAGGATTTTGGGCTTCTTCTTCACTCTGTACCATGGACTTAGGAACACATAAGAAAACCATTATTATCAATATTTTATATAAAATAAATGTGAAGATGTTGTATGAAATATGCAATATTAGATACTAATCACACCCCCCACACTTATCTTTTGCTCGTCGAGCAAAACAAAAACTAGGAGAATTATTACACCACTTTTGCAAGTGACGCGATTGCACTGAGCATGTGCAACAAGCCTTTAAACATCTAGGTTTCCTCTAGAGGAGGAGTGTTATCTCCTGAGGGTTTTTAGCAGATTGTACCCACAAAATCTAATAATGAATGAAAATTTTTGTTGTAAGCAAACCTTTTTCAAGAAAAAGAACTTTTAATTATCTAAGTAAAAATGACCGAATGATTATAAGAATTAGGTCAACTCTTATAAGTCCTTCTATACTCTAACCCTCATAAAGAAAAATCACGATTTTGATTTGAATTTAAAAGTGATTTTGTCTTTTAACTCATTATGTTATTTTACTTTATATGCTTTTATGTAGTGTGATATGCTTGGGATTTTTTTCAACACAACTTGAAGGTCATAGAATTTTATTAATATTTATTTAGATGTTTATTATAATTTTTTTTAGGCTTTCTATTTACTCTTGTGATGCATATTTAACCGATGACTCTTAACTAGATGGTTTTAGGGCACCTGGTGAAAAAACACCCCTCAGGTCAAATACTCAAGTAGAGTAGGCCACAAAATAAAGATTTGTTTATTTCTTTAGGCGTGAATAATCATGCATCTTGAGGCACATTATCTAGCTTAATGGGATTTTATATTATTTTTATTATTTTTTATTATTATTATTTTATTTTTTACATGACATTTAAAGCTTGTCTCTAAATCCCAAGCATATGTATAGTCAATGCATATTCTACTAAGGCTAAATAAAAGAATGAGTTATTTTCCTTATCCCTCCCAACTCTCAGTCAAACCAATATTTCTCCTTACTTAGGCTAAAATAAGATTCCTTACTAAGGTTCCCATAATTCTTACAACCGTTTGGTATTTTTATAAAGGGTATAAATATTCTTTGGTTCTAGAGGTTTTTTTTTGAGTAAGAAAAAGAAAAAAAAAATTGAATGTTAGTATCCCTCCACACCTATCTATTGCATTGTCCTCAATGCTAGTCATGTAAATGTGAATACAATAAATAGGGGAAGAAATGATATCACCGTCTCCGTCAACTCGGGCCAGCCGAAGTGCTAGGGCTGACCGAGTACGAACGCCTAAGCGTTTCATCGATATGCTCCAGGCGGGTATTCTAATCATCCAATTATCGCCTAAGTTTAATCTGCCACTTGAAAATCTTTTTCATGCCCCTCCAGATGGAAGGCATGAATGCAGTGGAATTGGATGGGGACGGCTGCTGCTAGAACTCCAGGTCATCCTCTTCTTCCATCTGTTCCTCTAAGGAGGGACTCAGCCGGAACATCCTCGACCTGGATGGCAGGTGCCCAAAATCGAATGCGATAACTATTATCGGAGCTAGTATTATGCTCGTGGTAACTAGCACTTGATCGTACTCAGCAAAGGCCTCATCTGGCAGAAAGTTTCTGCACATGAGTCACTAAGATGGGTAAAGAAACTTAGCTCCCCTCGTCCGTTGAGAGTGGCCATAACTGTTGCAAAAGGATGGTGTTGAGACAGACAATATGTTGCCTCGTCATGAGGTTATAGATAATCTGCAATGTAGGTAAGTTAAAAGAGGTTGTGTGGTCTATACCCAGGATGTTACATTGGATCAGCGGCCAACACAATTGACGTTTCTAAATGTGGTGCTCGCCCAGAGACCACAATCTTGCTCGGGCATCGCGTACCCATCAAAGTCATATACTCTATTAAAGAGAGCGGTGTGATGTGCTGAGGAGGGAAAGGCACCTGCATGACATCCTAAATAGTCTCAATAGTGACCAACGGTCCCCGTGATCAAGCCGGATAATGAATGATTAAGGTTAGATTGATGGGATCAGTATCTATTCCTAATAAAACTTCCTCACCAGTCCGAGCAGTAAAAGGTATCAATATCAGAGTTGTCATACACCAACCCATACCACTGTCTATCTTGAATTCTATTTAAGAAAATGGTCTCATGGCCCTGAACATCATTTAGTATTCTAGAAAAATCTTTTTCA